>JARFXV010002583.1:0-43786 GCA_031761425.1 Cosmopolites sordidus | reverse complement strand
AGTTCTGTGCTCATAATTTCATTGATTATTTCTAAATTACGCTCATCAAAATCCTCTTCACCTTCCCGTTTTAATTCCAACAATTCCTCGAAGAGTTCTTTTCATCTTTGCATTATTTTCTCGCCGTTGATCAGTAGTTTCTTTTTTTTTTTCTAATATCGGTAATCTCCTTTGTATTATTTTTTAGCACCGTGTAAAATATATTTATTATTTCCTGCAAAGTTTCTTTCAATTTTATATCAAAATCTCTTCTATGACTTTTGTTTGGATTTTAAAACTGTATCTTTCGCGATCATCCGATATTTTTTATAATATTCATACGCATCCGTAGTTTTTTTATTTAAATATTTTTTCCAGGCATGTTTTTTTTATCCTTAATGGCATATTTTACATCTTCGGACCACCACTCTGATTGCTTTATATCATCTTTCATTGTTGATATTCCACATACCTCTCGTGCACTGTCTAAAACACAATTCTTAAGTATTTTCCACAATGCTTCAACATCATACTCCTCTTATCTTTGTTTTATCCCCATTCTCACAATCTAGACGCTCTTATTATTTTCACTACTTTTCCTTTGTTCTTTTTGCTATCTTTTTCCGTTTCCTTAATTACCATTCTTGTCTCGACCAGGTAGTGATTACTTCCAACTTCATATTCTCTCTTAACTTTTGTGTCTGTGTGCCTTATTCTTCCAAATAGCATTTTTGTCACTACAACGTAGTCTATTATAGGCATTTCTTTTCTACTCGGCATTACACTAGTAAATTTGTGCACATCTCTGTGTTTAAATTTTGTAAATATGTAATAACTATTTCATTTTGTATACAGAATTGTAGAAGTTTTCTTCCATTTCTCGTGATATCTCCCTCTCCATACTTCCCCATTATTGGCTTATATCTATTTACCTCCATAGCCACCCTTGCATTTAGGTCTCCCAATATTATAATTGCATTACCTGTCTTTTCTACTGTACTTTCTAAAGATCTATAGAATTCATCCAATCCTTCCATCTGTTTCATCTTCATTTGGACCATAAACTATAATGTTGAGAGGGATTTTTACCATTAGCATTCTAGAGGATATATATTCACTATCTTTCACCTCCATTCTTTTTGTACTATCACTGCTACACCTTCTTTAGCTCTTTCTGTCATCTTTACACCACAATAAATTAACATGTGGCCATTCAACAACTTTATACCTTCTTCCCTCATTTTTGTTTCTGTAATTACCTGTAACCTTAAATTTGACTTTTCAAATTCGCTTCTCAATTCCTCCTCCTTGCCATTAAAATTTTGCACATTCCATGTCGCAACCCTCACTACCTTTATGGTATCTGAAAGATTTTTACTATTAGAATTAAAACTATTCGTATCCGTATCCATTGCCCTTGTCGTTACTCTTTCATTCATATATGCTTCGGTTGTAGTTTTTTTGCACTAGCAGTGCTAGTCGCGTTTGCCATAGCGAGTCCATTTTCATTCTTGTTTCACTTCCATTCTGTTCATTTAAAATTAACTTTTGGAATCCTATCTTAACCCTTTTACCTTCTGTCAATTTGAAAATAAAGATCATTCAATTCCATTGTTGGACCCCCTCTATGAAAAAGTTATTTAATCCTACTTCGCTACTACATTTCAATCTTGTCTCTCTTTAAAAGAAGCGAATTAATTAATAAAAAACATAAATGTCACATGGTCAAACCAATATTGATATGCGCAAATGTTTATAATAAGCTCAAATTCAAATTATAGCATATAATAAATAAATTGACAATTATGTTAGCTTCATATGTTAATATCATAAATTTAAAACCCAAAAATGACTATTTTCGAATGGCCAGAATTTCGTTCATAATTCAGTAACTATCAACATTAACTTCAGTTCATTTGTGGTATCGTATAATAATCTATTTAAAAATTCGGTCAAATTGTTCATAAAAACCACGGTTTGTTGCTTTATAGGGTCGCGTTCAAAACACACAAATTTTAATCAGTTAAATTAATGAAAACGTTATGAACTAATTTTGGTAGTAAATGTCAGGTTAATTTTAGAAATTTAGAACAGAAAAATATAACGTTCATTATGAAGGTATACATACCTCTGATATTTTAATCTTACATATTTTAATATTTATAGATGATTTCAATATGAGTCTACGCTCAACAATGTTTTTTAGTTTGTTATTTTATAACGTTACTTTTATGTTATTTGAGGTTGATTAAATTAAAAATTTTTTTTCACTATTCACAAAACTACTCAAAACGCAGATTAGTTACTATACAGTATAAAGATATTTTACTATCCAGTATAAAGATATTTTACTATTTAATATAAGGATATCCAATGTAAGGACTATCCTTTATAATAATTTCAATTTGTTGTAAAATTTTCTATCATTTCATATTTGTTTCAAATTTATAATATTCAAGATACCAAATATCAAAAATAAAATAGAACTGTTGTAATTTTTCGAAATATTAATTAAGGAAGAAATAATTTACCCGGAATACTCTTATAAACATGTCAATTTATTCAAAATAAGTCCCGGTTGTTCAGAACGAAAAATGATCCTGTAGTTCAAGAATAAGCTGACTGTAATAATGGAAAGCTAAGAAGATTTCAAATCGGTTTCAGAAAGTGGCCATTTGTAGACCAGATATTTATTATGCGAGAAATCCAGGCAGGAAGCTATGAGCATAATTAGAACACATTGGTAGCTTCCATTCAGTTCCAATAACCAAATGATATAAAACACTAAAGGAGTTAGGGAGTTACATAAAGTGAAAAAATAATTAAACCTTCAGCATCAGAAATTTTTGAAGTTAAAGACGGACTAAAACTAGAAGAGAAAATTTAATCAACACTCTTGAACTTTGCAATAGACAGTGTTCTAAGAGAAGCTAATTATCAACAAGTATGGTTTAATACACCACGATTGCAGATGACAATCCAATTATATACCGAACTAAGTTCGAAGTAGAGATTGCACAAGGGTCGAGATAATAGCCTACGAGTACGGAGGAAAAATAAAGGGAGAAAAGATAAATCTAAATATATGGCATAAGCGAAAAAGAAATATAAGAGATGTGAATATACGACAGGAAGAAGAGAAATGTATAAGTGTATATATGTGAAAAATCTGATATACCTAGATAGGGTAGGCATATCGGGTTCGACAAGGGTCACGCTACCATTTAATTTTTTGTGATGTTTAAAGCAATTTGAATTTGACTCTTGCATAGTGCAGACGTGCAAGTTTTATTAGGGATAAATATATTCTAAAAAAACGCAGTGAAATTGTTCTAATTTACATTAAATAAACAGTTCGTTATACACTTTCGATCTCTAAATAATTAATTTCTCAGTAATAATTCGTTATATTCGTTTATATTGGAGGGGCATTGATTTGCTTCATTAGTTCTGATATATCATCGAAAACTTGCACAGTTGTATGGAGAGGGTTGAAAAACAGGATATAAAAATATCATGTTCAGACTACTTAAAGGTTTACAATGGCACTTATGTGAAAATGAATGAGAACGATATTCTGATGATTAGTGAGGAATTTAAACGTTGGCGATGCTCTAATTGCTCTAAAGTCCATCGGAAGACCATGGAAGCATCAACAAATGAAAATATTGCAGAGCTATTGAGAGATTTTCGTCTCGAGAAACTGGATGAATTAGAGAGGGAAAGTTGGGAAACTCAATTGAGTCTCTTTATTGAAAAATAAGCGAAGTTACTGCTGAGATTGAAAGGCAAAACAGTAAAATTGAATCCATTTGTGCTACAATTTTAGGATCTTCAGCGTGAGAATTTGACCATGAAGAATAGAATTGAGGAACTTGAGATTAAGTCTGATCAATTGGACCAGAAGTCCTTGTTATATTCAGTTGAAATAAAAGGTATATCAAAAACTCCTGCAATTGATTATTTTGAAATTATTTAAAAAAAAACATGGAATTACATTGAATTTTCCAATATAAAAAGAAATAATAAGTGATATTTTCTGTCCTCCACAATTAAAAGGTTAAGAGACTCCACCATTAATTAGGGTCACTTTTGTGAACATGCAGGACAAGCAAAATTTTCTAAAGAAACGAAAAATCATGAGAGGTCTATCCGTCATCCGTCGTATCCGTCATTTAGAGGGCTTCTCAGCAGATTTATTGAATTTAGATCAGCTAGCTGCTAACTACTAGGATATACAACGCCAGAAAGTTGAAGAAAACCAACCAAACTTGTAGTATTGGTACTACAAGTACATTTGGAGGAGACATGGAGATATATACATGAAAAGGAAGATAAAGGTAATAGAATTAAAATATAAAACATGCAGACTTTGGAAAACTTAGAAATGTAATATTATGCCGAATACTTTGGTCGAATTGCAAGTGGTTTTTGTGGTTTAGTTTGCAAAATAACAACTTTTTTCTGTGTTTCTGTGTATGTAATAGGATTTTTGTTATTTGATTGGAATAAGATTTCATTTTTGCTGTCTACTTGTAGGGGTTTACTTTGTTGGTTATTATATTGTTTTTCTATTACCAGGTACCTAGGAATATTTGTGACATATTGTACCCTGTTGCTTTATCTTGGAAACGCATGTATATCGGTTTTATTGATGTACAACGACTAGATTGTTTTATTACAATTACGAAAGATTAAAATTATCTGAATTTACCACAGTAAAATTATTTTTCAAGACTATTTTTATTGAACTCTTGTTTTTTGAAGAAACCTTAACTGTAGTTTTAAGATGATCAAACAATTGAAACTCTTCTCTCGTCTCGCTTAATACCAGAATAAGGATTGTCATATTTTGAGAAACTTCTAATATTATTCTAGTCATTTAAAATACCCGGTTATAAAAATTATATTTCGAAAAAATGTATTAATAAAGCTGATGGTATTTCTGTAAATATAATGTATATCAATGATGTGACTGATGTTTAAATTGATATTGTGGACGAGTGTAATTCTCTGTTCTTGAAATTTACTGTGAATAAATTAAATTTGGCACTTATTGCTATTTATAAATCTTTTGACAGGAAGACATCTGTATTTATAAAGAATCTATTAAATAACTTGGATAGATATTCTGAATAACAATATCATCTATTGTACGGTGATTTAAATATTGATATTACTGACTTCATTAACAGATCCACTAATGAATATTTGAACGTACTTTTTTACTTGGTTTTTATCCAATCATAAATTCTCCTACTAGGGTAGGTAGGGGTTTGTGTTCTTGTATTGATTATATTTTTCTGAAAAGTATATTCAACATTGATTGCCAAGATCTTGTGATTTCATATGACATTACTGATCATTTTCCTTCATTGGCTTCAATTTTATATTTGGCAGACCAAAAAGAGAATAATATTAAGAAAAATGAATGGTTGTGAAAAGATAGAACTATACTTATAGTTATTAATGATAAGAGTTTTCACTTGAATTTAAGTAAATAATCTTTGGTCTCTGTGATTAGTAAGCATGATGTTGATATTTGCTTTGAACAACTTCTATAAGATTATTTCATCGGCTATCACTAATTCGTCAATTATAAGAAAATCCAACAGTAAATTCAAAAAAATTAAATCATTTATCACTCGGACAATTATTGTTTCTATTAGAAAGCGACAAATTTCTTTAAATAAATATCCTGATAATGTTGCCCTTCGGCTGTAATATACTAAATGTAGAAACATACTTAATTCTGTAGTTAAGCTTGCTAAAACAATTCATTTTAAAAATGAGATAAATGATTGCCAATCTAATCCTAAGAAAATTTGGACTCTAATTAATAAAACTTCTAATATTTGTTATGTTCATAATAACACATATTGTATTACCGATGAAAATGGTGATCATATTTCTGATAAGAATGATATTGCAAATAAATTTAGTTCTCACTTCTCTAATGTTGATAACATAATCAAAGAAAACATTTACATTCTAAAAATTAATAAAATAAGAAAGAGGATTGTGGAAATGAGTTTGTAATTAATAAAAGATTAACAGTGTATGAATGCATATTTTTAACTCCAGTTAATAATAATAAAAGTATGTCTTTGGTGAATAATATAAAAAAGTTCAATAGTTTTGTTAAACGTGAACTTACTAATAAAATTTTGATCGAAATAAATGACAATACTGTTGAGGTAATAACGTATATTTTTAATCTCTGTTTCATCCAAGGCAAATTTCCGTCAGATTTTAAAAAAGCTATAATTGTTCCTCTTCATAAGGGTGGTGATAGAAGGGTATTGGAAAACTACAAACCCATTTCATTAACCCTAACGTATCTAAAATGCTTGAAAATTACATTAAGGTGCGATTGGTTTCTTTCCTGGACAAACATAAAGTATTGTCTAGGAGGCAGTATGGTTTCCAAAAGGGCATATCCACATTTCATTGATTTGTCAAAATATATTTGTGAGTACCTTGAGCAAAGTAAATGTGTAATTGGATTGTTTCTCGACATTCAGAAAGCATTTGATTCCATAAGACATAAATTATTGTGTATTAAACTTAAAAACTATGGAATAAGAGGTACTACTCTAAGTTTGATTTTATCATACATCAAGAACATGTCTCAAAAAGTTAAAATCGACAATATTTATAGTGAGTCAGTGAATGTTAAATGAGGAGTCCCTCAAGGTATTGTATTAGGTCCATTACTTTTTGTTTTAAATATTAATAATATATCCTCATTAAAAACCGAGGGAATACCCCTTTTTGCTAAATATACTGTGTTTTTATTTAATGGAAAATGCTTTGATAATCTAATTAAAACCGTATCCAAAGATTTTTAGCTAATAAAAGAATGACTTGAATTAGTTCTTTGATATCATTTTCTAATCGACATAGAAGATCATTTGAAATGAATAAGAAGCGTATCATTCTTCAAGCTACTAATCAATGTAACATTTTTTTAAATTTGTGTCAAGAAATTGAATTTTCTGATCATTGTAAATATCTGGGAGTTTATTTCGATAAAAATATGAATTTTAAGCTGCATGTCGGTAAAATGACAGCCCGTATTAGAAAGTTGTATAAAGCAATTTTCTAATACATTTTACATTTATACATTCAAGTTACTGAGAGACATTTTATGTCAATACTGGTGGTATATTTTTAATAATTTAACTTTTTAAATAAATTATACATAGTCCAGAATATTGTCCTAAAAGTTATTTTACAAAGATTCCCAGATTCCATTCTGTTGATTTATATAAAGGATTTAATATCCTTACACTAAAACAACTATTTGTGTTTTCTTCAGGTATGCATCTGCATAAAATAATTGAACTTACTTATGATTTTTCATAAACATAATACTACAATTTTCCTATGTACCTTTAAAATCCTTCCTAAAATTACATCTGATTTGTAGTATCTTTCTGTATCCCAGAAAGTCATATATTGTTTGCTTGAAATTTGCTGTCAAGTCTAGGTTTAATTTTACAAATTTCGCTATCATTCATTTTAAAAAATTTATCAGGAATGTTACTACTGGAATCCCATATAGTTTATAGCCCAACATATATTTAGATAAGTGTATGGTTTTTGGTTTTATATCCATATTTACAATTGTAATGGTAATGTGTTTTGCATCCGGAAAATTTGTATATTTTAATATGATCACATTGTAATATAGTGTAATCACTCTGAATTGTAAATGGTTGTGTTGATGACTGACTGTGTTATTATACTTCAATTTTCAACACAAGTTTACTTTATGACAGTTGGGTCCATAACAATAAAATTGTGTTATGAAATTTTTTAGTTGTAAATTGAAGTGTATTTATTATAATGTGTATTTATTGTAAATTGACGCATTAAATACCATCATATTGTTATGGGCAAAATAAATATACTATTATTATTATTAGTCTTATTATAACTATAATTAAATTATTACACCTCAACGTCTATTTATGCGAAAATATCCTAATAATTCGGCGCTTTAAAAAACGGCAATTTTACGTTATTTCAAACAATTTCAAGATTTTGAAACAGCTGGGAATATGGCTCTCATTGAAGGTCGAAGAATAGTGCGAAGCGCTGAAACTATTGCATGTGTGAAAGAGTCCCTACAGTATGATGCACAATTGGGAATTTACACTCCACGCAATTTACACCGAATCTTAAGAAGTAACTTGCGCATGTTTTCCTATAGGATTCAAATTGTTCAAGACCTGCTGGTTATGGACAATAGTAAGCGATTAGAATACTGTAATGCTATTTAAACAATTTCGATCAAATTGACAATTTCCATGCAAAATTAATTAGTTAATATATCATTTCTTATTGGATTTCTGAAGGAACGCCTTTACATAAATAAGCTAAAAAGCTATTCAGCAACTCAAGGACAACATGTTGAATTACATTTTATCGCTATAATTTTGAAAAATTAATTACAACAAAATTTAAAGACAAAATATACATTATTTGTTATGTATGTAGTCTTGTTTATTTTAAAAGTTATAAATGATTAAAATGGTAGCGTGGCACTTGCCACATCCTTAAAGTGGTAGAAATAGTAAAAAAACATGAGGAATGAAATACATAAAAGGTTAATGACAGAAAGTTGAAGCATTTACTCCTTGAAAATACAAAACATTATCTAGCAATCTAATATTAAAAATATACGGAACAATGATAAGATCAATAATAATATTTGACAGTGAACTGTAGATGTTGGTAGTGGCACATGAAAAAATCTTGGAAGTATGTGAGAGGAACATTAAAAAAAATATTTAAACGTCAAAAGGATATAACAGATTAGAAAGGAATAAATCAGTAGCTGAAACAGTTATATAATGAAGATATGAGATATATTTTTTTCAGAATACAAAGAACCGATAAATAGATTATTTGAAAACAATATACGTAACGAAATGTGGAAAGGCAGGCAAGATGTAGAGATGAAGTGTAAAGAAATTTGTTGAAGATGCGATCAAGTACTAAAAGAGAGACTCAGAAAAGCAAAGTATAGGCAGACATGGCCATCCAGATAACTAGAATATATTGACTTTTTTAGTGATAATTTTGTTGATGGTTCCTTTATAATCGTAGAAACCTTTTTCGCCCTCTTTGCAGCACTGAAGCACTGACCTCTTGAAACACTGCTTTGCTTTCATATAGGAAAGTAATAATAACAACATTTAGTGCTTATATTTTCAACTAATTTTTTTTTTACACAAGCATTCTGAACATTCATCTAGACGTTTTTGTTATTTATTAGTTTTTATTTAATTATTTATTTATTTGCACTTTTCATATTTAATAATACATCATTGCGTACATCGAACGCTCGCAGGAAATATTTGAATACCTTGAATGCGTAATTTTCTCCTGGTGATGCTGATGATGGTGGACACACAGAAAATAAGGGACAGATAAAGCTCGGGACTAAATCATAGGGTACACAATGTTTGTGCGTATTTTTATATTATTCTTCAATATTATTCTCGCCTTGTATATTTGTTTCTTAATGCGACAAATATGTGGTAGCGTCATGGTTCAGGCAGGCATCGGATATGAAAAAAAAACTACTATATATAAACTAAATATATATATATAGTAGTAATATATATATATATATATATATATATATATATATATATATATATATATATATATATATATATAGTTATGAATACAATTTTTCAAATTAAAGCACCAGTACAATGCTCCTGTGCATATAGTTCCAGTTATCAAAAATTCGCATTTTAGACTGACGAGCCAGGTTCCTGGATCTAAACATCATCGAAAATGTTTGACCACAATTAATTAGAGAAATGAGTGGAGATTCGAGGTAATTTCAAACCATTCATGAGAAATTAATAATTCGACCATTAAGATAATTTTAATATCGTCAATAAAATTATTTTGGAAAAATTAAAACTATCTTAAACCTTTGGCCTAGCTTAAAATCATTATTTGCAAACATTTCAGATATAACACTCCTCATCGATATCAATTTTCCAGGTACATTTTTGGGTAAGTCCATCAACTTACTAAATACAAGTAGGCATCAATAATTTGTCAGGAATGTCATATTTTTTATTCCGCTCCTTAACGATGTTCATTTTAAATATCTTAGATTTATTTTCGTCGATATGTTACATTTTTAGTTTCAGTTTAACATAAACTTAAAATAAATTAATTCGAAGTGCACACTTATTATCCTGAAAGTTTTAACAGATTTACAAAACTGCCACCGCCATTTGCCATTAAAGCACAATAATATATTACCATTGAATTTGTTGCTGAAACTTTAAAACTGGCCTAAATCCGCATCTCTCCAAAGGAAAATACCTCTTTTCAATTCGTTGCAATCTTACGGGAAAGATTTATTCTTCTCGAATGAAACAATGCAAAATCCCTTCGGGATTTAACAATTGTAAATAATAAAACAACTCCTTAAAATCTCAAGCTGGGATTTTCAAATAGTATGCCTCGATGTATTAGAATATGAATACAAACATTCGGAAATATCTAATAAAACAAACGTAATTGAATTACTCAATTTCTAACTGCAGATATTGCAATGAAGGCATTTAATACCAAATTATACCAGTAAAACTTACAAGTTTTATTATGAAAAAATTTTAACAAAAATTAGGAAAAAAGATATATTATAGCCTGAAAGTAGATTTTTGTTCGGTACCTGTACAGAAGAAACCCCATTCCATCGACCAAAACTGAGTATTTTCAGTGTAGCTTCTAGTATGGCTCACAATAGAGATTCGCATCAAGCACTGATTGAAACTAGGTCACAAGATATTTCTAATAGTGTACTCATACTATTTTAGGGTTACCATACCATTTTAGTGTTACCCTCAGAAACATGGATTTCGCTTAAAATAAAATTTGTATGTCCATTTGTTTTACGACGCAAAATAGTAAATATAATAAATATTTATATATATATATATATATATATATATATATATATATATATATATATATATATATATATATATATATATATATCAACATCTCATCATCATCAGCCTGTGTCAATCCACTGCAGGATGAAGGCCTCTTCAGCATGCTTCCAACTTTCACAGTCCTGGGCTCTCCTCTGACACTCGGGTCCAATATACTTAACGATGCGATCAGTCCATCGTGCTTTCGGTTCTCTTCGCGGGCCTTTGCGATCAAGCGGTATCCACTCCAGGATTAACTTGGTCCATCTGTCGTCCCATTGTCTGCCTGCCCATCTCCATTTCAATTGCTTTACTCTTCCAATGATATCACGATGCGTATGGATCAGGGAATAAACGAAGATCTCGTTTGTTTCCTGATCCATATGCAGGGTTTTCTGTCTTGTCTTGTAATGCCAAGCATACATCTTTCCATTCCCCTCTGGGCTACTCGAAGTTTTTGAATTGATTGGGATGTGACTGTCCAGGTTTCACTTCCATATGTCATAACGGGTAGAACGCACTGATCGAAGACTTTTCTTTTCAGGCAAAATAGGAGTCTGCTCTTAAACACTATGTTGAGCCTGCTAAATGCCTGCCAGCCGCATTTAACATGTAACACATGTAACACATTTAATATCGTTTCACATTCCGAGCGGCCCCCTCCATTGAACTCCTCTGAACAAGATACATAAAGTGGTCCACGTCTCCAAATACCGCTCTAAAACTGAAATTCGTGTGCCCTGAGCGAATTTATTGAATATAACCTGACTCTTTTTTAGGTTTATTTTCAAGCCAAATGGTTCGCCAGTCATTTGCAGTTTGTATACATCTTTTTATGTGGTGGAATATGATTCCTTATTAGCCGAAAGTTGAAGGACAGTGTCCTAAAATTTTAATGTACATCTGACCGACTAGCCCAATGCGTCATTCAACTGAATAAACAGTTTAAGCTTCAAATCGTCCAAGCCTATGCACCAACTATAAGCTATGGTGATGAGGAAATAGAGATATTTTATGATGATGTAGCCCAGCTTCTAGACAATGAGAAGCGCAGGTACAAAATTTTGATGGGTGACTTTAATGCTAGAATTGGAAAAGCAAGAAGTGATGAAAATGCAACTGGCCCATATGAAAGTGGTGAGCGGGACAGTAAAGGTGACAGATTGGTTGATTTTGCGGAAGCACAAAAACTGTAGATTATGAACTCGTTTTATAAGAAAAAAAATCACCAGAAAATGAACATGAAAAAGTCCAACTGGTCTCGCAAGTGAAATTGACTACATCATGTCAAATGATAGAACCACATTTTGCAATTGTACTGTCCTTAACTGTTTTAATGTCGGAAGTGACCATAGAATGGTACGAGTAAAGGTTATGATAAAGTGTCAAAGAGAACGTACAAGAATAGTAAGATCGAAGAAAGGTAAAGTAGATTCTGGGAAGCGGAGCAGCTTCAGAAGGGCAGCGATTTTGAGATTGCTTTGTCGAACCGCTTTGATGTGTTGTAAGACCCAGAGAAGATGGAAAAGGAGAAAGAGGAAAAAAAACAGATCAGTAAAACAAACTCATCGACAATGTGCTTGAAACAGCTGCTTCAATAGCACCAGCAGAAAAGAGTTTCAAACAGTCAAAAATCTCCAGTGACATAATTCATTTAAACGGCGTTCAATGAGGAATGCAGGGAGTCTTTTTGGCAGAGTCGAGTACGTTGAATTTTGCAAACTATAAGAAAACGTATAAGAAAACGTATTCGAGAAGAAACCTGTCAGTTCAACATGCAGCTAGTGCAAAAAACACTCGAAGAAAGCAAGGGAATAAACCAAGCAAAACACAAGCTCAGAAATAAAAGAACAAAAATATATGCCTTAATGCGTGAGAATGTCATAGTGTGCAGGGAACGTACCGAGAGCTGAGAGCTTATCGGAAGATTTTATTCGAAGTTACTTGAAGATCAAAACGAGTCAAAGAGAGCAGTGCCCACGGAAGGGCAAATGCGGCAATATCCTGTTGGATGAAGTGACAAATGCTATAGAACGATGAATAATGGAAAAGCCCCAGGAAAGGACAGTGTAACAGTTAAGATGTTAAAAGCTGGCTGTCGAACTTAACTTAATGAAGTATTGGCAAAATTGAACTTAAAATGCCTTAAAGAACAAAAAGTACCCAACTTATGGAAAAATGTTAAAGTGATTCACAAAAAAGGAACTCATGAAGATTAAAAAAAATTACTGCCCAATAAGTCTCCTGTCAGTATTGTACAACGTTTTCACCAAGATAATATCTAGAAGATTATTGAGAACACTGAATGATGAACAACCAAGTGAACAAGCAGGATTCAGAAGTGGATTCAGTACAATGGATTATACCCAGGTTATCCAACAGGCTATAAAAAAGCACAATGAATACACCATGCCACTGTACTTGGCTTTTATTGACTATGAAAAGGCATTTGACTCAAAATCAAAGCAAGCCATAATGGATGCAACGGTTAACCAAGAGATAGACAGAGCCTATGTAAACTTACTGAGATTCATGTATGATGAAGCTACAGCGACAGTTCACACTGAATGATCTTGAAGTTAAAATCAATATAGAACGGCACGGCAGGGTGACTCAATATCGCGTGTTCTTTTCTCAGCCTGCCTTGAAGAGGTATTCCGTGATCTGGATTGGAAACAGGAAGGATAAAAAATAAATGGTGTATATTTAAGTCACCTTAGATTTGCAAATGATATCGTTTTCACCACAAGATCAAGATGAACTTCAAAACCATATACAAGAGCTGCAACAAATGGTGCAACAAATGGTGGGAGAACCATTTGGCTAGAGAATAAATCTGAAGAAGAGTCAGGTTATATTCATCAAATTTGTTGAAAACCGAAAAATATCTATTTTAGGAAGCGATTTAGAGGTGGTGGACCACTATATATATCTTGGGCAAAGGATTTCTGGCATTGTTTGGCATTACAAAGCGGGACAGAAAGATCTGCACATGGATCAAAGAACAGACGAAAGTATGTGATATCATTGCAAAGGTGAAGGAATTGAAATGGAGGTGGGCAAGCCATATAGCGAGGCGATGTGACGACAGATGGACCAAAGCAATCCTAGGATGGATAACGCTTAATCATAAGCGTCCACGAAGACGAAGATCATCGTCAACGAAGAAGATTATCATCAACTTATATCTCTCGTTCGACTCGACTTGACTCGTTCGAAATTAGACGCCTTGAAACTAATTATTTATTTTAGGGCAAATAACATTGAATGGCATTAATGTCTGATAAAGTTACTTCTGACAAAGCGCATTCTGTCAATTTCGGACCCCTTTTTCAAGCGAAAAGTTTTCGAATTGGGCAGTTATGTCCACAATTGGCCGAGTTATGTTAGCTTGCGAGGCGTCAATAGGTGCTGGTTTATCGGCATAGAAGAAAGATTTAACATAATCTCTAAGAAAATAATCCAACAGCTAAACACATGACATAATGGAAACAAACACAGATAAATCTCATGA
The DNA here is from genome assembly GCA_031761425.1 of Cosmopolites sordidus. Classification (NCBI taxonomy): domain Eukaryota; kingdom Metazoa; phylum Arthropoda; class Insecta; order Coleoptera; family Curculionidae; genus Cosmopolites; species Cosmopolites sordidus. The sequence goes on along the minus strand of JARFXV010002583.1, from coordinate 29,317 downwards.
CCTTGGTGTTCAATTAACAGATCCATCTCTTGAAATAATTTTCTCGCCCAATAGTTCCCTCAATAACCAGATCAACACCATTCAAGTTCGGAATTAAATAATACACGTAGTCTGTTCCTGCAAACATCGACGAATTGATAAATTTAGATTTTAATCAACCCTCCTAGTAACAGCTGTGATATTTCGGAATGCACAGTTTATTGTCTTGTTTTTATTTTAATAGTGAGCAGGGTAAAATAAGTTAGGAATTTGTCGATAATTCGGCAATCACGAAGTTCAAATTCAGAAAGTGCTCTATAAGTTTGGCCCAGAGAATGCTCATTTTGGTAATACATTTCGATAATTTGTAAGTGTTGGTCTGATGTTAAACGTTCCAAAATGATTTGCAAGACTATTGAGAACAGACTTGTTTTATGTTTTCACATTTAAAAATTCTAACATTCATTCAATCAATAATGTTTAACATTGTAATAGCATGCTAAATATCAACAGATTGAAAGTGAAGTTCTACGGTAGTATACGAAATTATAATATTATATATATATATATATATATATATATATATATATATATATATATATATATATATATATATATATATATATATATATATATATATATATATATAGGGATAATATATATATATATAGGGATAAATAATTCTACATTGAAGAAAACTTGTCTAGTTAATTTGCTATGTTATATTCTAGAGGATGTTACTTTCAAAGCACTGTATTTACAATTATCTTCTTGTAGTTTGAAGCTACATCACTATAGATTTTTCGTTGGTTCATTAAGCTTTTAAAAAAAGTAGTTCGAGTACAGCTTTTTAATATTTCATGGATAAATTCCCATTTTCAATTTCTAATTAAAATTTTCAGTATTAGTACGTAGTCTAATACGATTTAAATTAAAAATTAAACCGTAATTTTGGTAAATTAACCGTTACCAGAAATTAACTGCAAGTTAAATTAATTTTCTCCAGGACGACCTAACTGAAATTTTGTTTCCAGGGACTTTGTTTCGAAAGCTGTTTTTATTTTTCCTAATTCTCTTTCTTTGACTTTAATTAAAGGATTTTACGAGTTTCATTAAAGATAATCTCCCTACTACCTTAAAAAAGTTTCTGTTTCTGCTCACATTATTTTATTTTAGATAAGCTAGAACTCAGCAACAGAGGCCTTAATTCTTTCAGGAGGGGAAAACTTTAGTAGTTGTTATTTAGGATGGTGAAAAAAAAACATTGAATACGCACAGTAGGAATTAAATATAAAAGAGCATTATATTTTGAGATGTAAGCTATAATTGATTTCTCCTTTATATTATTAATTTTGAAAATAATTTCTCGGAAGGAAAAAATATTTAAATATTATGATTAATTAACATTTGTCAGTGAATTATTCGAATAGAACCTCGAACTATTCAATTTTCTTTTCAAATACATAATGTCGGTTATAAACATTTTTCGTGAAATTTAAGCGAATTTAAAAGTAATTATTGATTGATTTGTCCAATACTTTGTCATAGTTCATTTTTTAAAAAAGAATAAAACAATTTTTTACTCTGTTATCTATCACTTTTATAAAAGTGAAAGATAACAAAGTAAAAAAATTGTTTTATTCATTTTCAATTTAAATGGCTTGTTAAGAGTTAATCTATGCAATAAACTGACGAAAGGGGCTTCCGTGAATGCAATGGACGTCTATATTTAGTTAATGCTAACAATGGTTGATGGAAATTGCCCCTCAAAAACCATAGAAGTCCAATGTAACACTGTAAAACTCCAACAAGAAACGCACCGCTAGTAACTAGACCAACCTAATTAATCGATCGTTAGTCGGTAGGCACGCTATAAGATGATGATGTTGAGTCGATGGTTGGATATCCAAAAGATTACTTTAACCGTAGCTCGTTAGTAGCCGACATATCGATGTTTATAGTTTAATTCACACAGCATGTTCTAAGTCCAATCCATGAATATACTAAAATGCCTACGCTATGCTCTCTAATAGAAAATACAATCATCGGCAAGATTTTTTTTAATTCTTGAATATTCGTTCGTAGAATAAAATAGAAATTTTAGAAGGTTTTTTTACATATATTTGGCGAGAAGACTAACTATTTGCTACGTGTTTTTGGATAGAAATTGCTCTAATATTACCCTCATGTTTAATATTATCATCATGTAACTCCTAGAGACTTTTGATTCTTTTATCAATCCCCATTTTATCTGTAGAATGGTAGTGTATAAACCAACATTGTTTATAAGTGTAGTGATGGAAATGGACGATGGAAATGTACGATAGAAATGGAAAAAAATTGGATGATGGTGCCAAACAGCAAATGAGTCCTTCTACGTGAAGGTATTGAAAGGTTTGAAAATTGTAATTTTGCATTTAGCTTATAATATGATGGTACTGTATGCTCTACTTGGACAACACACTAGTTACATTATCCCCGAAACGAGAGACTTTCTAACATTCAATCCTACTAAAATATTTCGATATCTTCTTCGAAAATCTCTAGGTTTTAAACTTCATTGCTAAATAAATCAATTTTTCCATAAATTTCTTATGTTTAACGTTTTTACCTTTTTAAAGCGAAACACTAACATGTCCTATAATTTGATATTTAAGTTTTTGATAGAGAACACCAATAAACTGGTTTTGACCTCATATCATTTCCTGAATCATTTTTCTGACCCAAGGGAGTTCTTTTTGTTTTGGCAGTTTCAGGTTTATTTTTCAAAAGTTTGCGATATATTAAAGTTTTACATCAAATAATTGATGGATGGTAAAAACTTTTCAGCAGGGACTATCTATTGGAAAACAAAAGTTTATAGTTTTGAACAAATCTTTATAAAACGCTTATTGGCATGTTGCAATGTCATAATATCTGCTATAGTAAGTGGGTTATAGTTGATACTAATAAATAAAATTACTGATGGATTAAAATGAGTAATTTCTTAACCCTTTGATGATATGTTTAGTATTTGAAACAACATATTATGAAATAATATGTTTAGTATTTATATAATGTATATATTTTATTAGTACTGATATATGTATCAGTATGTTATGTACAACTTATGTATTAAATATGCACTAATAACAATTAAAATTAATAATTGATAAATAATAAAATTATCCAACTTTATGACAGTACCAGCTGACACAATAGCACAAGACACCAATTGACAATTAACTTTTTAACGAAAATAAAAGCGAATTTATATCACGTCTGTTGTGTAACCCTAACTAATCAGTTTGTGATTTATGTTTGTTTTCGAATATTAAAATAAATTGAGGGCTTGATTTATAATTTTAAATGAGATATCTGAAATCGTCACTTTTGGATGGCATACGAGGTATGTAAATAAAGTAATGACGTGGCGTAGCGTTCGATATGGAGATACTCTTATCGCCATCATAGGGAAGGCAGGTTAAATCTGAAGCGCCTTCGTAGTACGAGTTTGAACTCCCCCAAAGTCGCTTGTTGGTCTGTAGCAATTATTTTCGTAAACGGGATTTTCAGGAACGGGACATTCTAGTGCATTCAGAACAGAAATGACAACAATTTCGAGCAACGATGCACAATCAACTTGTCACCAGTAATGACACGTTTCAGAAAATAATGGTCATTTTCAATTCGCTTCAAAAAGTCAAGATAGGATTAGTTCTTGTTATCCTTTTGATCCTGCGAAAGGTTTTCGGAACCATTTTTGCGCAAATTACCTTTATCTATAATACATTAGTCAAAATCTGATGAACGGTTATGTGAGTCCAACTCGACTCTTCCCAATCATTTCGACTTTCAACCGACGATCAGAATGCACAACATTCCGGATTCTGTGGACATATCAATCACTTCTTAACTGTTGAACGCCTTTCGGTACTAGGTTCATCTTCAATAGAGTCTCGACCTTTTGAAAATGCCTCAAACAATATAAAAATCTAGGCTCTTGCAAGTACAATTTTTATAGGCCTGTTGAAGTTTTGCAAAAGTTTCCGTTGCCCTGTGCCCAAGCCTCAACTTGAAAACTTGATAGCGCACTGTTGCTCCAAATTGTTGTCACTCATTTTTAGAATGCACTAAAAAAACAGTTAACGAAAATAATTGCTACGGATCTCCAAGTGACATTAGAGAGTTCAAACTCATATTACAGATGCCTGTCTCCCTTCCAAAGAGAGGTTTGATCGAATGCTTCTCAACCACCTTCTTACTTTATTTACAAACCTTGTAAAACCTTCGAAAATTGGTTCAACCGAATTCAGAACTCTATTGTTTCAAAAGGTATATAATTTTAAAAAAAGTTAAGCTAATTTTTATTTATTAAGTAGTGTTTATTCTTGTTGCAGAAAATTCTGTATTATTATATTTATATTGCTTTTGAAAACATGTTTGGAAAATAAACCTATAAGACAGAGAGACTGCGAAAAAAATAAAAAACTAAAATATATGGTATAAATAATACTTGCTCAGAATATCATGACTTCCATAACTGCTTTGTTTCAGTTCGGTGTAAGGAATTTCTTATTCTACCGAAATCTAAACAGGCACAGGAAAGCGCGTAATAAATTAGAATATACAGAAGGCGGGCAAATAATCGTCCAACACTTTGGGTAAATATATTTTCCTTTGTGTTATCTCGTAAAGGTAACAACAGTAGTATTCGTTTTGTTAATGTTGGGGACATTGTACTTAGGCCCGGTGAATAAATCTCTCAGAAAGTTGCCGGTTGTTATCTTTGTTTTGACTATCGAGGGCGCAAGAAATGAGTTGTATCAGTTGAGTGGAGAATACTGATGGTGCAGGCAGAAGAAAGGAGTTGTTGAATGGGCCATGTGATACATAAGACTGAAAATAACTTATTTATTTAGTTGTGAGTAATTGCTCTTTTTGGAGATTAGAGGTACATTTTTATACAATTATACTTTACTACAACCATGGAATGTAAGAATCATAATTAAATAAATAGCTCATGATAAGCCATATTTAAATTAATAGTTGAAAAAACTTCTTTAATATTTGATTCGTACTGACTGATATCTATCGTAGAACAATTGTGATGTTTTATATTGTTAAAATAAACTTATCTGGTGTCTTATCGCCATTACTGCAGGCAATAGTTCAAAACAACGAAAAGGAAAAGAAAGATATACCACTGTCAGTCTCAAATTGTGTAACTCAAAAACTGTTTAAGGAATTCTTTGAAGATGAGCCCACCGTCAGAGTAAAGTCTGTTTGTCTACTTAGTTGTAGTTGTCTACTTAGTTGTAGTTTCTATAATTATATGATATCTTTACACCACTGGCAAGGTTAAGAACCATTTTCAAGCAGTGTAAAATTTACTAAAAATTCGCCGAGTCATCACTGGTTGGATATTGTTTCAAAATGGCCAGAAAAAGCTTTTAATTCTATCCTGCACACACAAAAATTTTGAGAAAAAGCTAATAATTACCGATACATTTAGATGTAGTGGAACCAGTAATCAAACATTTTTTGTTTTCAAGCATTTTTGTCCGGTCAGCCGAAATTTTATTCTAAATCTGCTTATCTACGTCATATAATCAAACCACCAACGCAGATTATATAATGTATGGAACTTAACCGAATATATGCAACACTACATAGAATGTACATCTAAAGGTGGTTCTTCTGCATTAGGGTAACGTTAAATCGCATCCTGTCAGATTCTTTTTCTAGTCCAATCCTTGCTCCATTCGGTTTTCACATTTTCTATTAATTCTTATTCTATTTCGTTTCATTTCATCTTTTTTTCGCATTTTCAATTACTTCTTTTTTAAAAGAAGCGTCAATAATATGAACACGGTCGAATCAGAGGATCGTTAATTCTTTAACTCTATGAAAAAGGATACGATTGAATTGATCCATATTTGGGTTGTAAAATATGTATTAGAAGTTCTAATCTTGTTGTTCTTGTTGATATATGACGTTAATGATGCATAACAAGATTATGCTTGAGAAATATTCTCCGTTTATACTATATCCAAGCGATTCAAAGCATTGAAGGAGAACTCCTTCCGGCAATAAGTTAAGGATGTATCGGAGCTACAATCGGAGGCAAAAGTACTAAAAATCATAAATTCGTTAATACCTTTGCTTTACAGAACATAGAAATGGAAACATAATAAAGATAATGCTAGAAAATAATGTGTAATTAAAAAAGAAAGAGCACATTTCTGTAATATGTATATGCATATTCTGTAATATAGAATAAAATTAATAATAATAAATAATATTGTTATTTTTTCTAGACTTCCCTTCTCTGCCCGGGTCGAACGGTGAATGCCTAAAACGTCTATTTGACTAGAGCGAAGTTACTAACTCTCCACCCGTAGCATCCACCGGTTGGGTGTGTGATGACACTCAGCTACTGCTGTCTCATTGGACGCAGTCCTTGATAGGGTCTCCCTATTTCTGATGGTATGGTGTATGTCGGCGCCCTGAAGAGTCTGAACCTCGAGAGATGAAACATATGTCATCCAGTTGAAGGGATAGGTAAGACTCCTTCCCGGTCAAGCAACCAACAAAAGTGTTCATTTAGGCGGAGACGCAGGTTGTTGTGTGTTCCACATGAGATTGTGGAATCCAATGGTTGGGTGTGGGATGATATATATATATATATATATATATATATATATATATATATATATATATATATATATATATATATATATATATATATGAAAACATATTAAAAATTGATTGAAATTTGTATTAATTAGAATTCCAATAACTTATAAGATAAATTCAGTTTTAGAATATTTGTTGACCTTTAACATTTTTATTACTGAAGAAAATTCGTGATATTTGAAGCGAATAAACATTTTAAAAGTTAATTTATCCAATACAATATAAAAGAAATTCAATATTGAAAAACATAAAACTTTTCCAGGACATAGTATAAAGGAATAAAATAATATTATTATGTATGTTGAAATACAAGCCCGACAATTTATAAATTGTCCACAGAATATTCCTAAAAATAAAACCACTAAACATTTTACAAAGCCTATCAATGGAATATCAGTTAATTTCTAATTGTATAAAAAGTGACTGTATATTTTTAAGATAGACAAAAGGAAATATTAAATTTTGATGTTTTGAAGTGCTACAGATTTTGTTAATGATGTAATGTCTCTTTCATCGACGATATATTCCAAACTCCACAGTTCAACATATCTCAATCAACGAATTTTTTTCCTGTGTATTTTTTGTTAGTAAAAGGATCGTAGAACCCGAACAGATCCATCATGTTTGCCTTATATGAATTCGTTTGATTTTTAGTTACTACCAAAACTAAAACTCTCTATGATAGGGAACCATTTATTAACGATTTATGGTATCCAGTGGACTTAAACTACGGCTGTGAAAACTATTTCTGACAGAAATACCTGAAAAAAATTGTCGACGAGTTCTAGCAATATATTGGTTTAGAATGAATCTAATACAGACTGTGTACTTTCTACACATATTTAAGTCCTATACACAGTCTGTGTATTTCATATACACAGACTGTACACTTCCGATTTTTCTTCGAATCCAACTAAATTCTAAAAAAGAAGTTAATTTATGCAGCTACTACGACATCCTAGTGCTTGGTCCAAACTTATTTAGCTTGAATAAATGACGAACTTTTTCAATCAATACATTTAATTTCATCGCAAGTTAAACAAAAGCGACAGTGACAAAGTCAAATAAATTTGTGCAGCGCTTTTTAAAATTCCAATTGGAAAGGTTTATCATTTAAAAGGGGCTCATTTTGGGGACAAATTAAACCATTAATACAAATTAGGATGGCCTTATGTTCTGCTTTACAAATGAAGAAGGATAATCGTTTGAAATATTCATATAAACTCTGTAAAAGATACAAAGATATGTACTTGCCTTAAGAAAAAGAAGAGTATATTGATTAACGTATTGGATAAATTAACTTTTAAAATGTTTATTCGCTTCAGATGTCACGAATTTTCATCAGTAATAAAAATGTTAAAGGTCAACAAATATTCTAAAAGTGAATTTATCCTATAAGTTATTGGAATTCTAATTAATATAAATTTCAATCAATATTTAATATGTTTATATATATATATATATATATATATATATATATATATATATATATATATATATATATATATATATATATATATATATATATATCATCATCATCATCAGCCCGTATCGATCCACTGCAGGATGAAGGCCTCTTCAGCATGCTTCCAACATTCACGGTCCTGGGCTTTCCTCTGCCACTCGGGTCCAATATACTTAACGATGTCATCAGTCCATCGTGCTTTCGGTATTCTTCGCGGACGTTTGCGATCAAGCGGTATCCACTCCAGGATTGCCTTGGTCCATCTGTCGTCCCATCGCCTCGCTATATGGCCTGCCCATCTCCATTTCAACTGTTTTACTCTTCCAATGATGTCACAGACTTTTGTTTGTTCCCTGATCCATGCGCAGGACTTTCTGTCTCGTCTTGTAATGCCAAGCATACATCTTTCCATTCCCCTCTGTGCCACCCGAAGTTTTTGAATTGATTGCGATGTGAGTGTCCAGGTTTCACTTCCGTATGTCATAACGGGTAGAACGCACTGATCGAATACTTTTCTTTTCAGGCAAAGTGGGAGTCTGCTCTTAAACACTATGTTGAGCCTACCAAATGCCTGCCAGCCACATTTAACACGCCGTTCCACCTCCCGGGCGGTATTCCCCTCCATGGAAATCCTCTGCCCAAGATATACAAAGCTGTCCACAATCTCTAAATTCCTTCCTAAAACTGAAATTCTTCTGTCCTGAGCGAAGTTATTGAACATAACCTGACTCTTTTTCAGGTTTATTTTCAAGCCAAATGGTTCGCCAGCTCTTTGCAGTTCTTGTATGCGTCTTTGCAGCTCCTCTGGGTCTTGTGAAATGAGAATAATATCATCTGCATATCTAAGATGGTTTAAGTTTGCACCATTGATCTTTACCCCATCCTGTTCCCAATCCAGTTTACGGAATACTTCTTCAAGGCCAGCCGAGAAAAGAATAGGCGATATTGCGTCACCCTGCCGTACACCTCGTTCTATATTAATTCCCACTTCAAGATCATCAAGGTGAATTGTGGCTGTAGCTCCATCATATATCGATTCTAATAGGTTTACATAGGCTCTCTCTACACCTTGGCTAAGCAGTGCATCCATTATCGCATGCTTTGAGATGGAATCAAATGCTTTTCGTAGTCGATAAAAGCCAAGCACAGTGGCATGGTGTATTCGTTGTGCCTTTCTATGACCTGCTGTACAACCTGGATGTGATCCATTGTACTGAATCCACTTCTGAATCCTGCTTGTTCTCTTGGTTGTGCGTCATTCAGTTTTTTTAATATTCTTTTAGAAGTTATCTTAGTGAAAACTTTGTACATCACTGATAGGAGGCTTATTGGACGGTAGTTCTTTAAATCTTCATGTGCTCCTTTTTTATGTAAAAGGATCACTTCTGCATTTTTCCATAAGTCTGGTACTTTTTGTTCTTTGAGGCATTTTGCCAGTGTTTTATGTAACGTCCGACCACCAGCTTTTAGCATTTCGACAGTTACACTATCCTTTCCTGGAGCCTTGCCGTTCTTCATCAATTCTATAGCATTTGTTACTTCCTCCACTAGGATATCTGGTATTATATATTGTTCTTCCGTGGGTATTGCTGTCCCTGACTGGCTCTGATCTTCATATAACTGCGAATAAAACCTTCTGACAATCTGACAACATTTGGGTACGAGGCCTGCACACTGTGCCATCCTCACGCTTTAAAGCATATATTTGCGTTCTTTTGTTTCTCAGCTTCTGTTTAGCTTTGTTAATTCCTTTGTTTTCTTCCAGGGTTTTTTGCACTAGCTGCATATTGAATCGGCGCGTGTCTTCTCAGTGCTCAGTGTACTCGACCCTGCCAAAAGGACTACCTGCATTTCTCATTGCTCGCCGTTTCTTCATTAAATCAATGGTCTCACTGGAGATTTTTGTTTGTTTGAGACATATATATATATATATATATATATATATATATATATATATATATATATATATATATATATATATATATATATATATATATATATATATCTATTTATGTAGTGTTAGATTTTCATGGACTGCGTCCAACGAGATAACAGTAATTGAGTATCATCACACTCCCAACCATTGGATTCCACAATCTCATGTGGAACACACAACAACCTGCGTCTCCGCCTAAATGAACACTTTTGTGGGTTGCTTGACCGGGAAGGAGTCTCACCTATCCCTTCAACTGGATGGCATATTTTTCGTCTCTTGAGGTTCAGACTCTTCAGGGCGCCGACATACACCATACCATCAGAAATAGGGCGACCCTATCATGGACTGCGTCCAATGAGACAGCAGTAGCTGAGTGTCATCACACACCCAACCGGTGGATGCTACGGGTGGAGAGTTAGTAACTTCGCTCTAGTCAAATAGACGTTTTAGGCATTCACCGTTCGACCCTGGCAGAGAAGGGAAGTCTAGAAAAAATAACAATATTATTTATTATTATTAATTTTATTCTATATTATAGGTGAAATGTGCTCTTTCTTTTTTAATTACACATTATTTTCTAGCATTATCTTTATTAAGTTTCCATTTCTATGTTCTGTAAAGCAGAGGTATTAACGAATTTATGATTTTTAGTACTTTTGCCTCCGATTGTACCTCCGATACATCCGGAAAGAGTTCTCCTTCAATGCTTTGAATCGCTTGGATATAGTATAAACGGAGAATATTTCTCAAGCATAATCTTGTTATGCATCATTAACGTCATATATCAACAAGAACAACAAGATTAGAACTTCTAATACATATTTTACAACCCAAATATGGATCAATTCAATCGTATCCTTTTTCATAGAGTTAAAGAATTAACGATCCTCTGATTCGACCGTATTTATATTATTGACGCTCCGTATATACCCATTGGGCATTCCAGGTTAAATAAACCACTTTTGAACCCGACTCGTTTCGATTTCGCTTAAACTTGTGTGTCCTCTAGGTGTGTCCTCTGAGGTGTGGATATTTGTTTATCAACCGCAAGTTGAAGACTTGCTCTCGCTGCTTGTCGTTTGAATGTGCCACCAACGCCATTGCACGGACCTTTTCCATGAGCAGTCGCGGAAAAATGCCATTCGGCAGGTATGCCAAAATCATTCGCATGGTAACATAAGTTGACAAAATTTTTTAAATTTTTAATGTGCTGAGGAGCCGCATCCGAAAAATAATAAACTTTGTTAACACTGTCAGAAATACTTTTCACAAAATCATTAATTATCTTGATCAAAACATGTACAGCGACGGCATCATGATTATGACGATCTGAAATGATCACTAGGCTTCTGTGTTGAAGCTCGTTATTTAATTTTAAATAAATAACGACTGAAAAAACGGTGACTGAATCATTATTTCAGTGAAAACCAGAAGCCGCATTTTGTACTACAAAGCCATAAATTTCCACAAAGTCACAAATAAATGATAAACATGATAAATTCGTCTGTTTTTAATGATTCTTTCAATGGCTTGTTTTTTTCAAGTTTCAGAATTTGGCTTGTTTTGTTTTCGAAATAACTGAGTGAGATATAAGAGTCTTCAACTCACCACAAAAGTCCTCCACAAATTCATCTGTTGGCTTAATAATAGTTTCTAAACTACATCTTGGCTTCGATACCCAATACTTAAAAACTTGTCAATAAAGTGTTAGTCAATTTATTCATTCGTGGACAGTTTTTACAGCCATCTAAGTAGCATTAAATTGACGGAGACTCACATACAATTATATTTAAACAATCATTGTAATGTTTCACTGAAATTTCCATTTTTCTGTTAATGAATGGAAGTTTACACCTAAAATAAAAGTAATTTAACTAACAGAGAATCCATATATTAATAACCAAAACTTAATTTGATAGTTACCAAGTATCATTAACTTTACATTCTGATAAATTGTACAAACACATATGGTATGTGTTCCACTTGCTCCTGCTAAGACAAAGTGTTTCGGTCGCAAAGAGGCAAATTTTGAAAATCCAACTTTTTCGGCACGGTATAATTGACGAAAACTTTGGTATAATTCTTTCAAGTTCGAAATGATGAGTATTTTTTTGACATGTACTCGATTACCATCATCATTTCGTATTGAAACAAAATCTTTCATGCCTGGCATCAGAGCACTTTACTCATGATGGTTATAAAAATTCACGATGTTTAATTTCATTTGATCTGAAATTATTCTCCCTATAAAATACTGTTTAGAAATTAAGCCCTCCGTAGTATTCGAGATATTTATTGCACGTTATATATTCCTAATTTTGATTCACGTGTTGAAAGTATCCATTTTTCTTCTGCCAATTTCTTTGCTACTCTTGAAATATGCCTCGAAGTGTTCATAGTTTCACCAAGATGTCATTCACTCCATTTTGCCTGTAGTAGAGTTAAAATTTGTATTTTTGTCGATTTATCTGTATTTTCGTCATTGAATTTAGAGTGCAACATTTTAATTAAAGAACGAAACGACACAAAAGTTTCAGCGAAATCGAAAGGGGTTTGGTAAAAAAGTGCTCGATTTGGCATGGAATGCCCCAATATATATATATATATATATATATATATATATATATATATATATATATATATATATATATATATATATATATATATATATATATATATATATATATATATATATATATATATATATATATATATATATATATATACCAAAATAAGTTTCATGTTTCGCATTTTTCATATGTTTCAACTTCTTTTAAAGTTGTTGATAGCCACGGTCTAACGACAGACTGCAATATTTAGTTTGCATAATGGGTTTCATTTAAACTTTACTTCTCCACACTAGGAGAGAATTTAATCCTGAGCATATAAAGGCTGTTTGTTTAGTTTGTCCAAACTTCCCATAGGGGTTGCAAGTCTGTAAATATGTGTCTCAATAGTGTCAACGTTCAATATCAGAGCAATGCTCGCAAATTGTCGAAATTTATTATCAGAATCAGTGTTGTGTGCGCCAAAACTTATAGAACTGTTCATGCGTGCCCAACCGAGTGATATATTCGTCGAATTATCGACAAATTCCGAACGCATTTCACGCTGATATTAAAGGAAAAACCAGACAAAAAACTGTGCGTTAATGAAGATTCAAATTTATCAATTTGTCGTCGTTCGTAGGAAGTTGGGCTTTTTTATTCGACTACCTGGATTATTTAATTCCGAATTTGAATGATATTGATCTGGAGCAGATGTGGTTCCAACAAGACATTTCTTTTGTCATATAGTCAGAGCACGAATCGATTTATTGAGGGAACAATTCGGTAAGAAAATTATTTCGAGTAACAGACCCGTTAATTGGCCATTCAAGTCATGTGATTTAACGACTTTAGAATTTTTTCTTTAGGATTATGTTAAATATTTGGTCTATGCCGACAAACGAGTAACTGTTAACGGTTTGAAAGCCAACATTACTCGAACAATTCCGGATATAAGACCCCAATTGCTTGAAAAAGGCATCGAAAATTGGATTGACTGAATGCGCTTTGTCAGAAATAGCCTCGGCGAACATTTGTCCGCAATTGTTTTCAAACGTTAGTGTCATTGGAAGTTAAGTAATGTCTGAATGATTGTGGCATGTTCATACGGTTTTTTCTGTATTTGGTTTTTTCGCCAAGATCTAAAACTCAAAAAATATCAAAATATCTGTTCTCATGTAAATGTAAATATATATATATATATATATATATATATATATATATATATATATATATATATATATATATATATATATATATATATATTTCTTTTTTTTTTTCGCCATGATCTAAAACTCAAAAAATCTCAAAATATCTGTTCTCATGTAAATATCACAAAGGTAGAAAGTATATATATTTATCGTGTATGTCAATGATACTTACTTTGACAATTAGTTTTTAATGACAGTGATATACTACCAATAAAAAAAAAAAAATATATATATATATATATATATATATATATATATATATATATATATATATATATATATATATATATATATATATATATATATATATATATATATATATATATATATATATATATAGGTGTGTTTACCGTGTGATTGTAATTGTTTATTGAAATTCTTAAATGTTTTTAATTGTATTCGTTATGTTATTTTACCTAGGATAAATAGCCTCATATATATCATGTCATAGTTCCTTGAGATATAAGTTTTATATGACATAAACAAGCATGCAATCAAAAAGAGGCATTTTCTTTTAGAGCTTGGTTTTCAATCCTGCTTCTGTCCAACCTATCTATTTACAAAGCGCTGGAGCTCGGAATGGAAGGTTCTAAAAAAACGAAATTTGGAATTAAATGCTAGAGCAAAATTTGTTTGGAGGCGATATTCAAAACTGAGTATCCCTAGTGATACTACATTTTATGACGGCTTCCAGCATTAACCCACTAGAACCTACCGTCTATATATTGTTCGCATATATTGTTCCGCTTAAAATATCGATGCATTTTTTTTAATGCTGTCAAAAACTGGTCGTGTTTTATTTGTAAACATGGCGTCCACTTCAGGCGAAAGTGAAGTGAATCAAAAATCCCTTCAAAATGAAACATGACGAAAGTTTTTATACCAACAGATATATTAACTATTATTATATTTAGTTTTATATTTAAATAATATTAGTATTATTCACGTATGAGGCGTTAGAGGCGTTTGTTGTTGTTAGCCTTCCTTTGCGCCCATACTAATTTCATTCTTTCGCTATGAGCTTTTTTCCTTTCGTCAGACCAAGTTGTTGCAGTCTTCCTACATTTTTCTCTCTGACCAACCTTCCAAACGTCAACCTTGTGTCTGAAACAGTCTCTATCCTGAATTTCACTTTTTGTAATATTTGCTGATCTTAGGTCCTCTTTAATTGCAGCAATCCATTTAATTATTTCTACTTTAGCTCTACTCCTATTTTCATAAAATTCGACTATTTGTCTAGTTAGCCTACCCGGATTCATCCGTTTTATGTGTCCGTAAAACTTAAGCCTTCTTTTTCTCATATCGCTATGTATATATGTGTATTGTTTGATTTCTTGGTTTTCTCGAAGTCGGTATGTTGTTGTATTTATTTGTTTGGGGCCTAATATTTTTCTTATGATTTTTCTTTCCTCCTTTTCAATGTCCTCGATGTCTCTCTTTCTAATCAAAATAAGCGTTTCTGCCCCATATAGACATTCTGGCTTAATAACTGTGTTGTGATGTCTCAGTTTTGTGTTTTTAGATAGGCATTTTTTGTTGTAAATATTTTGTGTAAGTCTCAATGACGTTTCCATTTTTTGACATCTACCCTTATTGGCCGCTTTTTCCAACCCAGTTTCCATGATTATTTCACCCAAATATTTGAATTGAGAGACTCGTCTGATGTTACCATATTTTGTTTTTAGAAATGGTGTTCTTAGTCTGTTGCAGGTCATGTATTGTGTCTTTTCAAAGGAAATTGTTAATCCTACCTTTTCTGCTATTTCTTTTAGGATTTCAATCTGTTTCGGTGCCGTTAATACATATTAAGCCAAAATTGCAAGATCATTAGCAAACGCCAGACAATCACTTTTGATGTTGGTTCTCCCCAGTTTAATGGGCTGGTCAATATTCAGGGCCGACGTTTTTTCACGCCACTCCTCTATTACTTTATCTAGAACATAGTTAAATAAGAGTGGCGAGGGTGCATCCCCTTGTCCCACTCTAGTTTTAATTTCGAAAGGCTCTGAGATATCACCCATGAATTTAACTTTTGATCTTGTGTTAGTTCATGTTGCTTTAATAATTGCCAGCGTTTTCAGATCTAGTCCTTGTTCTTTTAAGATTCGGAATAAAGATTTGCGGTCAATAGAATCATATACTTTTTTGAAATCCACAAATGTACAGACGAAATTTTTATTATACAGTTTTTGATGTCTTACGATCAATTTTAGATTCAGGATATGTTCAGGGCAAGATGTGTCCTTATTTTATTTAAATATATTATTTTTTTATTTAAATATATTGTAATAATCTTGATCAATGACACTTGAGAAGCAAAATATTTACATAATTTTAGAACTATGTTTTATAGGGTACCAAAGTCGACCGTATGAAAATGTATACGTTAAGCTTCTATGAAAGTAAAAATATAAGTGTAGTGGATGCCTAAAACAATGCTTAAAAAATGTTATTATTTTTAGAAGACCTCTTACAACAGAAGAACTGTTAGCTTGTTTGGAAGAATCTCATATGGAAGAAGAAGTCACTGGTACAGAATCTATCGATATCACCTTATTTCCACCTGAAGGGGGCAGACATATAGAGAAAATATAGTAAATGTTGACAGTGTGAATTTGTTGTGTCCTGGTCTCCTAGCTGTGTGTTCGCAAATTGAATTAGTTTTGCGTAATAATGAAAGAAAATAAGTTTTATTTCCGAAATCTAATAAAAAGAAGTCTTTTTAAGAAGACAAATTTGAATCAAAGCATAAAAAGCCAAGGATTGAGAAAAAACGTCTTTGGCAACCTATTCAATTTGAAGTAGAGTAAGAATAGCATTTTGATTTAAAAAGTAAAAATAATGTCGGAAACCGGCAACCGACTCAATAAAATACTCGGAGTATAAAGGTGGAAATAAATCATATGCGGTATCACCAAAAGATTTTTACAAGCTTTGGCCATCTTGCCTTTGTTTGGATATGCGAAATTGCCAAATAAAAGAATGTACTGGGAAAAATTATCGGATTCTTACAGTAATGATGTTTCTAATGCCATTTCCCGAGATAATTTCCTACAAGTTTTTAAATATCCTTATTTTAGTGATGATAGAACCACTTACCCAGAGGATAAAAGCAAAAAAGTAAGGCAACTAATAAATCACATGTCCTCAAAATTTCAAAAATATGCTGATCCATTACTTCAAATATAATCCTTGGATGAATCTATAGAACCATATTATTGTCATTATAATTTCAAGCAGTTCATTAGAGGAAAACCAATACGTTTCGGACTTAAGTTTTGGTGTTTGAATAATCCAAATGGCTACTGGGAGAAATTTGAGCTTTAGGAAGGAAAAAGCCAAAAAGATTCAAATATGAGCTTGGAAAGTTTAATTACAAATAGAATGGCATTAGGATTTGTCCCTGAGCTAAGTGATTTTTTTGGATAACTATTTTAATTCTTTACTCTTGCTTGAATAACGCTCCATTAGAGGATATAAAAAAAAGAGCCTCGAGAATTCACATATGGCCTTCTAGACAAAACCACCAATGTTACTTTGATCCGCTGTCAATAATAGTCAAGTTGCATTAGCTACCAACAGAATCGATGAACTTGTAAACAAAACTACAACATGTAAACATTACAGCCAGGCATGAAAACAAAGAATAACAATTTTGCAACCTTCCATAGTTGATGAATAAAACCACGGCATGAGCGGTGTCGATTTATTCGATCAATGGCGTGGTCGCCATAGAATAAATATAAGAAGTCGAAAATGGTATTGGCTCATCGTTCGCTTCTACCTAAACACATAGTAATTCGTGGATTTTGGTCCGAAATATAGAACTTTGTATAAAACAAATTGATAATATTAGCCACATTATACTGCCAATACTTTCAACTCCTAAGCTGCGGGTTTTTATGCCACAGAGAATCTCAAATGTTCCTGAAGAAGGTATGATCGCCCGGATCATTGGCCGATAAAAAATCCCACTCGGGAGATGTGCGAGATGTCATAAGTGTGTGACTTTTATATTCAGCAAATGCAATGTTGGAAAGAGTGTCAGGTTCTGAGGGGTTAAATTGACTCAAACTGAGAGTCTCTTTTGATTAAAAAATAATCTGTTCTACATTACATCATTTTTAAAACATGTATTGACAATAAGGTTTCTAATCATTTGTATTTTCATTACCTTACTGCAAGGTAAAACTTTTTCTTTTGCATAGAATACTTAAAAGCGGCAATTTGTCAATGGAGAATAGATTAAAAATAGAGATTAAAAATTAATAAGAAGTCTCATTTTTGATATATTAAGAAGCTTTATCATTTTTTTTGGCTACAGACTATAATTACATAATACTATAAACACATGTTATTTTGTTTTGTATTGAATAAATTGTTTTTTATACACTAAGTTTGCTGAAGTTAGTTTGATTCATTGAAGAGTGAATCGAGAAATAATACAAGTTTTCTAGGCTCTTAGCTCGAAATTTTAAAATGGCCCTAGTCATTTATTTAAGTTTGTTTATGTAGCTATTGTTTAACGTGCAATACAATTAAATGTATTGATTGAAAACAATTCCGTCTATTCGGACTGAATAAATTTGGAACAATGTTTGAGCGTCGTCCTCATTGCTTAAATTTTTTTTTCTTCGGAATAACCAATTCGATTGGAATCAATGAGAAACGGAAGGAAAACGGCAAGTGTTTTTATTTTCAGCAATCTTTAGACAAAATGAAATGGGCTTGAATCGAAATCAATTTGATAATCGACAATTTTGATTTTATTGCTTCTTCATATAAAAATGAAAAGATAGTTAAATTAATTTATCGTTTTCCTGGCAAAGTTATATATTTTGAAAAATAATGCATAACGTGTTGAAGTATTCGAATATTAACATTTTCGTAATAAAAAACCATCAACTAACACGTAACTTGTTAAATCATTGTAATATTAGCAATAGCGTAAGAATAATTTTTGCTGGAAAATGAAAGAGGGTTTATTCAATGATGATCTAATTTAGTAGCACATTCGGTTTAATTCTTCTAATATATTTGAATAAATAAGCCAGTCTATAGAAATATTGAATATTACGTATAGATATAGGAGAGCTCAGATAGCAGAAGAAAGATCAGCAAAAACTGGCCTGGAGTAAAATAACAAAACTAGTTGACAGCCTCGGCCATCTACGGTTTAAAACAGTAATGAATCAATTGATTAAAATACTAGAATGTAACCAAACTATTGGCATTTTTTTCTTTGTTTATAAATAAAGGCTTATACTTGACTCCTCGAATGTTTAATCCGATTTCAACTTTTTGCTCCGACAAATAAACCTTCCTTCTTCAATAATACTAAAGTGAGAAATGTTCAGTCGCCGATTTTTAACACGAACGCTAAAATAAGTGAAATATGTCGCGAAATTAAGGCATATTTTAAACATTATTTTAAAAATGGTTTCGAAAAGACGGCCGTGATTTGCAAAGTCGACGGGGGAAGGCTCTCAGCTCTGATTCAAATAGTTCCGGGAAGGAGACCAGAATCTTGAACACCAGGTCTTCCAAGGTCTCTCGAGGCAGACTTCATGAGAACCGCTGCGGCAACAGATACTAGAACAAGCACTAGGACACTTTCAGGAGAATTAGAAATATCACACACTACGTTAACCGGCATCTGTTAAGTATAGGATTGGTGTCAAAGAAGTGCACCCTAGTACTAAGAAAACAGCGTATATACCCTAGTAGGGAAAAGAACAACTTCAAACCATAATATGATATCAAATATTAGAACTGATACAAATTGACACCTTAATGTATACAAACACTATTGTCCTGATAGCTGATTTAAAAACCAAATGGTTAAAGGATTACTGCACATATGGACTCAAGAAATTGTACTAATAAAAATGAAGATAAATATATAGAAAAGAAAAATAATGGCAGTAAATGTGAAGCAGCATTATAAAACAGACAAAAAATGTAATCCCGATAATACATGAATGATGGAAATATGGAGTTGGAATTAACAATAGGGCAAGAAACAAGAATAAATGACATAGTACGATAAATTAAGGCAAGAAACAAAATAAAACATATGTAATGTAATAACCATCTCAATACTACAATATTTAAGTTAAGTATTGGCTAATACAAAAGAAACACGTACGAAAGATAGAGCAGTGGAAATGGGACACCAAAGAAGAATAGTTGGAAAGATAAAAAGGGACACAGTTACAAACTAATAAAACAATCATTGAAACGAACAAGCAGAAACTAATTATGAAAAAAATAGAAAGCAAACACATTGATTTGGCCATAAGAATAGCCTGGTTTCGAATAGACTGACAGAAAGTGTTTTTGAAATAAAAATATAAAAACAAGGGAAGAAGTAGACTAAAGAAAACAAAAGAAGTAGTAGACCAAAGAATAGGTAAATAAAGAATTTATAAACTAATCCAAATCCGACATCCGAAATGGCAAAATAAAGGGGAAACAGAAATAAATAAATATAGTACTTTCAAAATGAAATAAGTTCATGCAAAGTGCCAATAAGACGGAACCATTTAATCTTTAAAATTTACCAGTGACTTGTTTGAAGTGAACGTATAATATATTGCAAAATATTGACTGTCATTAGTAACCAGTTAGTAAACAATTCTATCAGATCTGTAATGTGTTACTGCGAATAAACTGCTCTTAAATAATAAACGTTTCTAATCGGAATTTCAAAAAGACCACCTCTACTAATTTATTTGAATTTGTTCCTGTCGCTTTCCCATCTATTCGGTTTGAATAAATTTGGAACGAATGCTGGAGCATCCCCTTTGCTGTTTAAAATTGTTTTTTTTTCTTCTAAATAACCAATTTTGTTGGAATCAACGAGAGGAAAAGGGACAATAAAAGGACTATTTATATTTTCAGTAATATTTTGTCAATTAGAGATGTATAACATTCATTATATATATATATATATATATATATATATATATATATATATATATATATATATATATATATATATATATATTAAAGATCAATAAGCAAGTTCTTTATCTACGATCGAGTATATGGTCATATTATTTTATTATTACAAATTGTTTTGTGGTCAAATTTCAAGTAAACCAAAGGTCGTTCGCAAAGTTCTTAGCATGATATAGAGTTGGCGCAAATATATAAAAAAGTTTTGACTTTTCTAAAAAATGGATAAAATAAAGTTTAAGATATTATAAAGTATATTGTTTTCTAAGGTTAACCCTAATGGATTCCCACCCTTCGTTTTCGATGGTAAGAAAATTGAGCTGCTCAACTTAAGGATGTATCGGAGGTATTATCGGACGCAAATGTACTGACAATAAATATTAATAAAATTGTGCAAAATTTGTTCCAAACAGTTTAAGTATAACATAATCTTAAAGTTTGGTATTCTTGATAGCTTTTCTTTGTATATTTGTAACGGGTTTAATTTATTACGCTAATGATTAACTACGCTACGTATTAAATTACCATAATTTTATTGCAATAACTTTTGAACGGCTTAGTCAATCGATTTGAAATTTTTACAGTTGATTGAGTAAAGAAATGTAAAAATTTTAAACATTTTAAATATAAATTATTTATCATTAATAATTATCAGAAATAAATAATATTTAGAGGTTTCGATTAATCTATTTAATAAATTTAAATAATTAATTTTGTTTAAGTATTATTAAAAATGTCATGTTTGTAGTTCTACAGATTTAAATCAACAATGTGTTTGCCGAAAACTTAAAATCAAGGCTTTAGCTACCAAAAGTTAGTTAACATTTTTCCATATTACTTATTATCATTTTAATTCTGGATTATAGGTGAAAATTGCACTTTCTGTTTTAATTATACATTATTTTCTAACATTATCTTTTTTAATTTTCCTTTTCTATATTCTGTAAAACAAAGATATTCACATTCAATCAATTTATGATTTTCAGTACTTTTGCCTCCGATTGTAGCTCTTGTAAGATTGTATTGATTGAACCTCCTTTTAATTATTTATTATTTTCTAACATTGTCTTTATTAATTTTCCTTTTCTAAATTCTGTAAAACAAAGATATTCACATTCATTGAATTTATGATTTTCAGTACTTTTGCCTCCGATTGTACCTCCGATACATCCTTAAGCTTGGTCCACACCAATAATATTTTGCCTGTGAGCTGAATTAACTGAAACAATTTGTTTGAACTATCTGGTGGACAACAAATGATTTGTGTGCATGCTGTGCGGCGACAATATTTGTCTGTGACTTTATGTGTCAGAGCGTCTACATTGCCGCACAGGCACACCACTTACAACACATAGAGCCCGCACAATACAAATTTGTATTGATGTGGACCCAGCTTTAAATGTGGCCGTATATCTAATGAAGATGATGAATTGAACAGTTCAAAATACTCACAATAATCCACAACGAAGGATAAAATAACCGTCTTCTATAGGCATACAAGCTTGGTGATATTGTAAACGTCTCGATACACCTTGCCCAAAACATTTGACAAGATGTTTTGGGTATGAAAAAAATATTCCGCTTGATGGGTGCAGTGTGAGTTAAGAATCGATTAGACGCATTTTATTGAAGAGAGCTTATGCTTATATAAACAGGATAGAGATAAATTATTTTCGCTACAGCAGTGTAAAAACACGGTCATTTGAATCTGAAATCAAGATTTTTAACGGATACCAGCAATAGTTCTAGCATATTAACATTTCAGAAGAATATAATCCCAAGTGATTAAATTAGGAAACTAACATAATTGGAATCCAACAGGATTAAAGCGTGCTGCTTAAATAAACCTAACAAGAAGCTATTTAATGTTCACTTAATCCTTTACAGAACTCGTACTACTATGATCAAAAAGTAAGATGATTTTAAATAAAACACAAAGTAATTATTTTTCCATTCAAATTTAGTCTGTGTTCTTGAAAGTAATCCCCTATTACTGTAATATACTTATTGCAACGTTTTTCCAGTATTTGAAACAGTTTTTATACTCGACTTCTGGTATTTCCTATGAAGCAGCCAGCCAACTCTCTTGAATGACTTTCATGGTCTCAAAATGGCGTTCACGAAGTGATTTCTTCAATCGAACAACATGAAAAAATTACACGGTGCTATATCTGGTAAATATGGTGCATGGGTGTTTGATTTTAGCGAAAATTTGACAAATAATAATTGCGATTAACAAATAATAGTGCGGGATTGTGCATTATCATGATGGAAAACCATAAATTATTTCGTCACAGAAATCTCTACAATGTTGGTTTGGAACAATATTTTGTTCGTTGGTTGAGATGAGAGTTTCATCTTCTCTACCATAGCTACCATAGTCCTTGTACCTCTTGTAAACGTTTTTGTTGATATAGCTTCACATCCGTAACACTTTTTAATAATTTTTAATGCATAAGTAGATGAAATTTCGTTTTTTAGACGACATATAGTGTACATTATTTGCTCCAAAAATGTATCCATTTTAAAAATTCGTTCGCTAAAATTTTTAACGATTACAAATGACGCTATAATTTTTAACTTAACAATCGAAATGATATGAAACCTCTGTCAGATATCAAGAACAGTCATACGAAAGTATACGTCATACGAAATAAATGGATGTAACGATATATAAAACAAGCGAATTTTGAAAACAAAACTCTCCTTAATTTTAATATTAGTAAATATTAAGATGCAATATTCAGCTGTCAAAACATGTTAAAAACTTGAATTTTTGCTATAAAGTTTTGTATAAATGCTATTCGGGCTATGAAAGATTATTAGCTATGACTAATTATTTATCAGTCGTATGTTGGCTGATTAGATTGTGATTTATTTCGCATTATATAGTTGACTGAGAGCTATTGACTTACATGCTGACAAAGGTAACATTTTGGAACTAATCGGAACTAATGCCCTTGGAACCTAACTATCAGTTCTTTTCTTTAAAGTAGATACTTTCAAGCAAAATTGGGGGCGGCCTTTTCTCCTCGAGAAAGCCATTTGAGTCGGGATCTATCTGGGATCTCTACGTCTTGTAATGTCAAATATGTTTTTTTTTTTTGGAAATGATACATCCTTCTACAGTGAATCATATAACATTTAAACAGTAGGAAAAATTGTGGAGGTTATTGAGAGATGCAATCTATAGACAGCTGCTACAGTTCAATGTTATAATTATAGTGCCTGCAGGTTAGTCCTCGGAAAGCCCAAGTGATAATCTTCATCAGAAAATGCTGCCTAAGTTATGCCACTCTGCTGGTAAATAAGATATATTTGTTTATACTTTGGTTGAAGAAAACAAGCTTCAATTTTCCAACCAAATTCAGCAAGGGATACTGTATCCGTTAGTGTGAAAAATAAGTATAATATTCACGAAAATAAAAATTCTGAACTATTGAGCTCTCGTGACATCCACTGTTATTATACGGGTCTTAAATTAGATTTACATTACTTTTTCAACCACTATTTCAACCAGTCACAACAATACCTTGCATGTGGTCCTTAATGCACTTTAATTCGTCCAAAACTTTCACATCCACCGGAACTTGAGTTCGCCACCTTTCACTTTTTCTTCGAAGCTTCACCTACTAGGTAATAACTGGTAATATCTATGTTCAGCTGGAAGGTCTCTAATTGCTTCGATCTCTATGCCCTGGTTTGGAATTCAATTATATTATACTAAGTGCGGGATCAAGGGTCAACTTAGAAACTAGAGAAGACAAATCACAAACTAATATATGTACACTATGAATTAGTTGAATGAATAAATGTTATTTGTTTTTATCTTAAGAATATAAGCAAAAAACATCAAAATTTTAAATAATTAGATTAAGATTGTTAATAATGATTAGTAATATGTTGCCTCACATCGGTTCGTACACATTCCTTGACTCATCTACGTGTTGATTGAATGAGATAGTCAAATTGGTTTCATAGTATCTCATCTCAGGATACTTGTATATTAACACTTAGGGCTTCTGGTTCTTGAAGGGAATTGTGTAAATTCCGAGGCCCTCTACAGATACTTATTAGAAAAAAGATCTTAGATTTTGGTAGATAAAATAAACGACCAAAGAACTCTTAAACATATATGTATAAAGTTATTATTGCGGTAATGCGCGGCATATTGTTTTGCTGAAAAATCAGTTAGTAGTAGATGTATGGGATTGTTTCTTTTCTCTAAGTGTACCAAAACTCTAAACTCTTTTTAGTTACGATTTAATCTGATTCCAAAATGAATTTATTTAAACTAATAAACATTTTTAATGGGTCTTAAAAAAGTCCTTATTAATTAAAAAAAAAGTTTTAAAATAGTGTTTGAGAATGTAAAGTCGTTTTACGAAACTATAATCACACAAATTTTGTTTAAAAATATAAATAATAGATAACAAAGTAAAAAATTGTTTTATTCCCTTTTTAAAAAATGAACTATCACAAAGTAACGGACAAATCAATCAATAATCCTTATTAATTGATTTAATATTATTACTGTAACATTTATTTAACGTATCACGTGTATTGATTGAAAAAGTTCCCCGTCTATTCGAGCTGAATAAATTTGGGGTGAACGTTAGGGAGTCGTCGTTGCTACTTAAAGTTGTTTTTTTTTTTCGAAACAACCAATTTGATTGAAATCAATGAAGAGCGGAAGGAAAACGTTATGTGGTTTTCAATAATATTTGAAAATAAACACACTTATAATCCATTTAATAATTAAGCCTTCAGGCTTGAACTGTATCCATAACCCTGGAAATGCTTTATATTTTGATTTTGTTTCATGATAACAATTAATATTTATACAAATTCACTTTTTCTATATAATTTCTAAAGCTCTAAAATGTTTATAAAAAGGATTGCCCAATAAGTGTGCCGAAACTTTGTAAAATAAGACAAAATCATAACTACTAGTGATAATCCCGTATTTTTAAATGTGCCTTGAAGAACAAATAATGGCATAATGTTTTAAAAATCATATTGTTCAAATTTCCCCTTCGCTTCGTCCGGTGGAATGTATTCCGGAAACCAAACTTTCGATTAGTTTTTCAAACATATCGCCTGGTATATTTTCAATTGTGGCCTAAATGTTTCGTTTAAGGTTAAGAATTATTCTGGATTTATGTCTGTATATAACATAACCCCACATAAAGGGTTGTGCATCGCATTATCTTGGTGACTATTACCATTTCGCGAAATAACGCGAAATAACGCATAGATTGTTTGGCGAGATGTGTGACAAGTCGCACCACCTGGTTAAAAGAAAACATTGTTTAGGTCCACATTTTTTAGTACAATTCAAAGATATTTTGTTTGCTTATTTCTATAACATACATCATTAACCGTAGCACGATTTCCATCACCGTATTAAAAAAAATAAGGCCCTATCACTCCTTCAACCCATGAACCATACAAAACAGTGAGTTTTTAAAGATGAAGAGGTAACTCCTGAATCACTTGAGGATCAGTCAACAACCCACCATCAGTTTTATCATAGTTTCACCGACTTCGCGTCGACAGGCACATACATCCAGTATTAGATTTTTTTAGACTGGGTCCAGTGAGACAAGAGTAGGCGATCAAACTAAATCGTTGGGCTCCACAATCTTGACGGGAGAGCAGATATCTTAACAGCAAATCCAACGGTTTGCATGTATAACACTGGGCTATAGTTGTCTCATTGGACGCAGTCCAAAAAAATTTTACACTGCCGACCGACGAGAAGTCGGTGAAATTATGGGTTGTTACCTGTGGGTAGAGTCTCCCTATTCTTGACGGAAGAGTATATGTCGGTACCCTGATGAGTCTAAACACAAAGAAATGAAACATGTGCCCTCCAAACGAAGGGACGAGTGGGGTTCGCTCCCAGTCAAGCTACTAACAAAAATGCTCATTTTGGCGAAGACGCCGGTAGTTGTGAGTCCCGCATGAGATGTGGAATCCAACGGTTAGGGCACATATCTAGTATTATTGTCACAAATGATACAATGAAAAAGCATCCAGCGAAACAATGAGAAGATCTATTACTTATAAATATCCCCATATATGTCAGGCATAGTCATGATAATGGATATGTTCTAAAATAATTCGCATGTTTTTGTAAATAAGATTATTTCGAATGAACAGCATGAACTATAAGTAACAGATGGATATTTATTACTATTGTGAAGCAACATCTCTTTTTAGTTAAGCTTAAAAGAATCAACAAATAGACTCCAGCTGCTTGGATCATATTTGTGGCCTAATGCACCAAATAAATTATAAACATTTAAGCAGTATACTAAATTCCCTTCTTGAGGAAAACATTATGTAAGGTATTTTACACTTTTCAAAATAAAATATAATCCTTATAATCTGGATGTTAAAAGTTCTGACTGTAATTTCATCGTTTTAAATCTCGAACAAAATCATTAAATTCGTGCGGTGATATCAGATGCTCTGTTGAATATTTTTCATTATCATCAAAACATCAAATAATGGATCGTTATTGTTTTCCTGTACAAATTATGTGTGATCACTTGAAAAACCAGTAGATCTAGATTTCTTTTCATTCAGGCTCCAAAATTGCTTGAAGGGTCGTAAAACTGATGGTAAATTATTGGATTGATCCAATACCTACTATATTAATAAGGTAAACATAGTAATATTTCGGTTCTTTATGAATCATTGGCACTGCAAATCATATTTTACGATTTGCCCCTTTCAATTAACCAACATTAAATAAGTATCATTTTTGAGGAGCCAATACTCTGCATTGGCATTTGCTACTCACGACATAGAACGATACGATACATACATTTGAAAGCCGGTAGCCTACTAATGAAAGAACAGGAATAAATAAGTATTAATCAGTTATGTTCATCACTGTTCAATGCAGATACACGCCGTGAAATGATGAAAATAATCCAATATGGCAAGTTTCAGCTCGCCTACTGTGTGAGCATTTCAAATGGAGACTTTTAATTTGACATAACATAAAAAAAATCACAAACAAATTTGGAAAGCATACATTAGGGAAAAACTAGCCGAACAAGTAGCATATATTGATATGTAAACAGTGGGTCTATCTTATTGATGTAATATTATTTCCATCATGACCTGCAAACGGAAATTGAAAATGGCGCAGAACATCGACATAACGCTTTGAAGTATCTGTTACTGTAGCCCCTTCTTCTTCAAAGAAGTAAGATTTAACGAACTCTACTTTCATAATATTATAACTAAATACTATGAAGAAGTATTTACTGCAATTCTCTTGGGTTCTCTACTCCGAAAAGTTTTGCGTACTAGCATTGTATTTTTAAAATTTCATCATGAAAAGAAAAATGTAATGCTTTTAAAAAAAAGTATGCATAAGACAAAATAATGATATTTTGAACAATTACGACTTTACAGTTGAACAGTAACAGTGGAAATATTATTTCAAAAACACTTCACTGCGACAAACATGCCATACTCTACGTCCCACTTGGTTCCTAAGGTTAGCTTCATGACTCTTAAAGTTGAACTCTCTGAATATCTCCTTCCCAACTACTATCTATTTCAAAAAAGATTCGTTTTATGCATGATTCCTGCAGTATGATACGATATCGAATCAATATTGGCCTTGTAGAAGGATATTACTTCTGCTTAATTTTGCTTAAATTCAGCTTAATAAATAATATATATTATATATATATATATATATATATATATATATATATATATATATATATATATATATATATATATATATATATATATATATATATATATATATATATATCCTACCAATCCATTTATGGCCACTACCAAAAGAGGAGCAGTTGTTCGGGATCAGAAAATATATTGTCCAAAAATTACATATATTTTTTAATGAAATGTTCATGAAAAGCAGATAAACGGCATTATCCTGATGGGAATCGTCGCATATTCGACTAAAATAGAACCGAATAATGTATATCCATTTAGTCAAATATATCCCAATGTGAATTTTGTTCCGAATCAGTCTCATAAAATATTTTGTTTGCATTTGATATTCACGGATCCAAAAATTTGTTTTTCTTCATGAAGTACTTGTGCTGTATAAGATCTATAATTTGGTATTTAGTAATTTTTTAATTATAGATAGATGATCTTGAAGTTAAAATTAATATAGAACGGGGTGTAGGGCAGGGTGACTCAATATCGCCTGTTCTTTCCTCAGCCTGCCTTGAAGAGTTATTCCGTAATCTGGATTGGGAACAGGATAGAATAAAAATAAATGGTGCATACTTAAGCCACCTCAAATATGCAGATGATATCGTTCCCCTGTCACAAGACCCAGATGAACTACAAAGACACATACAAGAGCTGCCCAAGGGCAAGAGAATCATTTGGCTTTAAACTAAACTTGAGAAAGAGTGAGGTTATGTTAAAAAAAATTACTCAAGAAAGAAGAATATCTAATTTAGAAAGCGACTTAGAGGTGGTGCACCACTACATATATCTTGGCAAAGGATTTTAATGGAGAGTGATACCGCCC
>JARFXV010002582.1:50000-52770 GCA_031761425.1 Cosmopolites sordidus | reverse complement strand
AGACCCTAAAAAATTAGTGCCCATATAGGGTAAAGTTGACTAGAAACGGGCAAGAGCCTTGAGGGCTAACCCAAAAGCCTGGCTAGATAAGTCGAAGTCGACTCTACTCCTATTTTCATAAAATTCGACTATTTGTCTAGTTAGCCTACCTCGGATTCATCCGTTTTATGTGTCCGTAAAATTTAAGTCTTCTTTTTCTCACATATCGCTATGTATATCTGAGTATTGTTTGATCTCTTGGTATTCCCGATGTCGGTATGTTGTGGCTATTTATTTGTTTGGGGCCTAGGATTTTTCTTTCCTTCTTTTCAATGTCCTCGATGTCCCTCTTTCTATTCAAAATGAGCGTTTCCTTGCAGCATATAGACATTCTGGCTTAATAATTGTGTTGTAATGTCTCAGTTTTATGTTTTTAGATAGGCACTTTTTGTTATAAATATTTTGTGTAAGCCTTAATGCCGTTTCCATTTTTTGACATCTATCCTTATTGGCCGCTTTTTTCCAATCCATTTTCCATGATTATTTCACCCAAATATTTGAATTGAGAGACTCGTCTGATGTTACCATATTTTGTTTTTAGAAATGGCGTTCTTAGTCTGTTGCAGGTCATGTTAGCTTATGGCGTGCTTAGTCTGTTTCCTTTAGGATTTCAATCTGTATCTGTGCCCTTAATATATCTTGAGCTAAAATTGCTAGATCATCAGCAGATGCCAGACAATCAGTATTGATGTTGGTTCTCCCCAGTTTAATGGGCTGGTCAACATTCAGGGCCAACTTATTTTTTTTCACGCCACTCCTATATTATTTTTCTAGAACACAGTTAAATAGGAGTGGCGAGAGTCCTCCATCCCCTCGTCTCACTCCAGTTTTAATTTCGAAGGGCTCTGAGAGATGTCAACCATGAATTTTACTTTTAACCTTGTGTTAGTTAACGTTGCTTTAATAATCCCCAGCGTTTTTTCAGAGATCTGGTCCTTGTTCTTTCGGAAGATTCGGAATAAAGATTCGCGGTCAATAGAGTCTCATGCTTTTTTGAAATCCACAAATGTACAGACGAGATTTTTATTGTACAGTTCTTGATGTCTTAGAATCAACTTTAGATTCAGGATCTGTTCAGGGCTGGATCTGCCCCCCCGGTCGAAAACCTGGTTGATATTCACCAATGTTAGGTTCTAACTGTCCCTGTGCTCTGTCTAGTAGACATTGAGATAGAATCTTGTAACAAACTGGGAGAAGAAATATCCCTCTATAGTTGTTTACATCCGTTCTATGTCCTTTCCTATGTAGTAGATAGATTAGAGCTTCTTTCCAATCTTCCGGAATCCGTTCGGTTCGCCTAACTTCTCGTAGAATTTTGGTTATTTCCTTGATTGTGTACCTGGGGACCAGCGGATTTCAAAAGTTCAGCAGTGATTCCATCTTCTCCAGAAGCTTTGTCATTTTTAAGCCGCTCGATTTGCCTAATTATTTCATCTTCTTTCGGTGGTAATGAATCTGGGTTTGTTTGTTTAGGGTTTAGTGTTGCTAATTTGTTTAAGGGCTCAGGACAGTTTACTATTTGTTCTAAATATTTCGCTAGTTCTTTGCAATTGTCTTGGTTATTTAGAGCTGATTGTCCGTTTTCATTTTGGAAGCAAAGACTTTGCGGTTGATAGCCTATTAATTTAGTTTTAAATGTTTTATAAAAGTTTCGGGTGTTAGTTTTTTGGAAATCTTTTTCTATTTCAATAAGTTGATTGTTTTCATATTTTCTTTTAGTTTCTCTAACTAGCTTCGATGTTTCTTTTCTTACTTCCAAAAAGATGTTATAGTTTATAACTGTCTTTTGACTGTTCCAATCTTTGAATGTTTTACTTCGGCTTAATACTCCTTGCTCGCAAACTTCATCCCACCACGGATGTTTTCTACGTTTTTGTAAAGGGACCAACTTTAAGGCTGTTTTAATAATTTTTTGTTTCAATTCTTGCCAGTTCTGTGCTGGTTGTTTATCTAGCTCTTCTGTTAGGGCTGGTTTTATTTTCGTTGGGTCAAACTTTGGTATTAGCAGCCTCTTTTGAATAAGTTTTCGAGGTTTTCAGCTAAGTTTGATACTAGTCAGGTGGTGATCCGTGTCTATATTTGCTCCTTTATCGACTCGAACGTTCAAAATCTCTTTATAATTGGGGTACGAATTGGCAACATGGTCATTTTGAAATTCATCCATGTACGTGTTTGGGCACATCCATGTCTTTTGTTTTGTTATTTTCTTCTTAAATTGTGTTGACATCCTTCTTAGATTAAACTGCGAACATAGTTCAACCAATTTTCTACCATTATGGTTGGCCCATTTATGAGTTGGAAAACTGCCGACAGTTTTCCTTCCTGTACTTTTTTCTTTCCCTAGTTGGGCGGCGTTGAAATCACCCGATAGGATTTTTACATGGTTGGTAGGAAATTTAGAGATAGTCTTTTCCAGAATTTCCCAGGACTTATTTACTTTTTCAAGATTAGATTTATTTTCTTCGTTAACCGGGAGGTGTGCATTGATTAATGTATAGTTTTTTGTTAGCACATTTGAGGATAGTGTCATAAGTCGATTATTTACTTAGCCCGGGACGCCCCAGAATCCGAAAGTCCGGTTGGCAGAGGATTGTCTACCTCCTGGGGTAATTTTGTAATTACTAGAACGATTCATCTTGTACTTTGAATTAAAGGTTTGAACCATGACGGTTCAGAGGTTAAGACTGGAGGGGGTTAGTTCCAGAATTTAAATATCAGCCGCACCACTGGT
>JARFXV010002582.1:5000-37500 GCA_031761425.1 Cosmopolites sordidus | reverse complement strand
TGTCTTTGGGCATGATGGTGACACGTTTGGCATGAATGGCACACAGATTTGTATCTTCGAAAAGACCGACCAGATAGGCTTCGCTAGCTTCTTGTAAAGCCATGACTGCAGAACTCTGGAAGCGTAAATCCGTTTTGAAATCTTGTGCGATCTCACGTACCAAACGTTGGAAGGGTAATTTTCTGATCAACAGTTCGGTGCTCTTCTGGTAACGACGGATTTCTCGCAGGGCGACGGTACCTGGCCTGTAACGGTGAGGTTTCTTCACCCCGCCGGTTGCGGGGGCACTCTTTCTTGCCGCCTTGGTCGCCAATTGTTTCCTAGGAGCTTTGCCACCGGTCGATTTGCGTGCGGTTTGCTTCGTACGGGCCATCTCTTCTCGGACTATTACAATTCTATTCTATTCTATTTTATTAGCCTGGTTTTTAAGTTAGCCTTTTCGGCCCTTACTTATATAGCATGAGATTGACCCAGAATGGGTTTCTAATTATTTTGAGGGTCTCTAGTTGACCCAGGAAATGTCGGAATGTTTGGTCCCGAAGGACGGAGGTCCGACTGTTCATGAAGTGGTTTTTCAATGAAGTCCAGGCGAACTTCAGGAGGTTAATTTGGAAAACCGATGAAGTCATCGGCGTTGCGGTGCTAATTTCTGCCGTTGCCGGGCCGACGCTGCGCATAGGTGCAGTCGCCGGGCCGGCACAGACAGAAACGCTAGATTGTGCGACGGCGGTAGCGGAGGCTGAGACTTACACAAGTCGGAAAACGAGAAAACTTCGTTAACCGGGTCTTGATGCCGGAGATTGGGGACGATGATATCGGAGTATTGCCCTGTGGCTAGGGCAGGAGGTCCGATAATTCGCGTAGCAGTGGATTGCTACCTCGCGAGGCTGTGAGCTTCAGCTTGGCGAGTGTGGTTTGATGGAATTGAGAGATCGGTGGCACGCAGGCCTCCCGATGGATTTGGTTATTTCTAACGTACCAAGGTGCGTCTAGGGCCACACGCAAGGATTTATTTTGGAAAATTTGAAGTTTCTTGATCAGAGTTGGACCAAGAAACCGGTAGTACGTATGGAAGCCGTACAGAACTACTGATCTGACAAGGATTTTGTAGATCATGACTTTGATTTTTGGAGCGAGGTTGCTCGTTCTGCATGAGAGCGGGTACAGCATTTTGATGATGCCGCAACCCTTGCAGATGGCTTGCTGGATTTGACTGGACCAAGAGAGATGTCGGTCGAAATGAAGACCTAAGTAGGTTGCTTTTTGCAACCATGGAATCGGAACTTTGTCCACCAGTAGCCTGTATTCTCTGATGAAGCGTTTATTAGTGAAGATGATCGCCTGAGTCTTTTTCGGATTGACTTGCAGGCGCCAGAATTTGAGCCAGTGGATAGCTGCATTAAGTTGCTTCTGGAGTTTGTTGTGAATCACAGAAGTCTGAGGAGACGCTACAAAGTAAGCTGTGTCGTCCGCGAAGAATGCGGATTTCACATCTTGTGAGCGTGGAATACCGGCCAAGTAGATATTGAACAAGGCCGGTGCCAGGGGGGAACCTTGCGGGACGCCCGCTTTTATTTGTTTTCTCGTGGAGACGGAAGAGTTTATTCGAACTTGGAAGGTTCTGTCTTCCAGGAATGAACGGATTAACAAGGTCAGATCTCGGGGAAATCCGAGAGAGATGGTTTTGTAGATGAGACCATCATGCCAGACTTTGTCGAAGGCTTTGGACAGGTCGAGAAGAACTGCTCCGAGATGCCATTTTTTCTCGAGAGCTGAATGGACTTTGCTGGCCAACCTGGCCGCTTGGTGAATGGATGAAAGACCTTTCCTGAACCCGAATTGTTCATCTGGAATGATCTTTTTGGAGTCGGTGAAGCTGTTGAGGGCTTCGAGGATGGTTTTTTCAGCGATTTTGGAGAGAGCGCTGAGGAGACTGATCGGCCTGTAGTCGGCCGGGCTCGGACTGTTGCATTTTTTGGGTATCACGGCAAGAATGGCGTGCTTCCATGAGCTTGGATAATGTTGGAGGCGCAGAATGGAGTTCACGATGTTTGTGATCTCCGCGATCTGCTTGCTCGGAAGTTTCTGAAGTTGCCTGGCCGTGATACCGTCAAAGCCGGGGGTTTTTCTGGGGGCGAAGCTTTTGATTATTGCTGTGATTGAACGGGGGGAAGCGAGATGATTTTGCAGGAAGGAGATTTGCGGGAAGATAGGTAGCTGGGCCGAAACCCTGCTGACCTCCGCATCGAAATTTGGATCTGCTTCGGGATGACGTTGACAGGTCATCTGAAGCTTGAAGGACTCAGCCAGAAGTTCGGCTTTGTCCACATCGGAGACGGCGACAGCGCCATCTGCATCCGATTTTAGCGGTGGAATAATCCTCCTGGATTTTCCCGCCAAAGACCTCGCCAGACGCCAGATCTGCCTGGAGTTCGATGAGTCCAGAGAGGAGAGCAGGTTACCCCACTTTACTTCTCTGAAAGACTTCATCGCTTGCCTGGCTTCTCTGGTCGCCTGGTTTGCCCGCCTTTTATCCTCGGGATCGAGGGTGGATCTGGCCCTTCTCAACAGGCGATTTCTCGCTCGGAGAAGGTTTTTCAGATCCAGCGGGAGGTCTGTGGTTAGCCTGGACTGGTTGGCTGGCCGTGGCTCCGAAGCGCTGTTGTAGGCCTGCTGAATGTCCTTGGACAGCTTGCTGACTGCAAGCTCGAGTTGCCTGGGGTCGTTGATCGTCGGTATGGGATCTGTAAGATGAAGAAGATTATTATATTTTGCCCAATCCGTGATTTTAATTGGGGGCCTGAAGGGGGCGTCCAGCAGGTGGTTGTCACCCATCTCGAGCAGGACTGGCAGGTGGTCGGAGTCCAGCTCGTGGATAACTCTCGTAGCTGTGGCTCTTCTGGAGTCTTTCACCAGAAAGAAGTCGATGACGGATCCGGTGTGCTGAGGAACTCCGGCGGCGTAGTGTGATGGTTCGTCTGGATAAGCGATGTTGAATCCCCAGGTGTCGCAGATGTTTTTGAGTTCGCGTCCACGAGTGTTTGTGGACTGGCAGCCCCAATCTTCGTGGTGTGCATTGAAGTCTCCGCCGATGATTTTGGCGGAGGTTCCCTGCGCCAACTTTTCGTAGTCGTCTGGAGCGATGGTGTCCTGATTTCGCTGGTAGACTGAAGCGAGAATCAGGTTGCTTTGGTCTTCGAGCTCAATGGCGATTTGGGTGATTTCCAGACTGACCATGGCCGGAGGGAGCAATTCATGGTGGCGGATGCTGCTCTTTATCAGGATCGCAGTGCCGCCGCCTGGGCCGGTTTTTCTATCGTTCCGATAGATGGTGTAGTTGGGGATGCTGAATCTAGAGGAGGCTTTTAGGAACGTCTCCTGAAGGAGGGCGACGTCGATGTTGTAGGACGTCAGTGTGTCGGCAAGATCCTCCTTCTTGTCGCGCACTGAACTAGCGTTCCATGAGATTATCTTCAGCGTCCTGGGTCTAGTGGCCATTGCTGGGTTGCAGTGCATGGAGGAAATGAGTCATCAAGTCACTCATCTGCTTGTGTTGTTGTTCAAGCAGCTGCTTGAACATTTGTTGGAATGAGTTGAGGTCGACTGCCGGGGGAGCCGAGTTCATCTTCTGTGTTCCCCATACGTGAGTCGGTGGGGGGATCTTTGCGGGGGTCTTCTTTGGCGGCGGTGGTTGTTGATGGGTGGCCTCTGATGTGACTTGTTGGCCTTTGGTCGGGCGACGTGGACACCCGGAGTAGTTTGCAGTGTGTGCCCCCTGGCAGTTACTGCATTTGGCTGGAGTTTTCTTGCTTTTTTGACAATCTTTGGTGTTGTGCTGACCGGCACACTTCACGCAGATGGATGGTGCGTGGCATTGTTTCGCTGTGTGCCCGTACAGTTGGCAGTTAAAGCACTGCACGGGTTTTCCATTGGATTTCTGGGCTTCAACCCTGATTGATTGCCTCATGAATCTTGTAATATTGAAGATTTCGTGCTGCTCTCTGGGCACGACAACCTGTACGATTGCTATGGGGATAGGTTTCTTTCTCCTGTCCTTGGCTGGTCTTGTCCATCTTTCGACGTGGATGGGGGTGAAATTTAGTTTCGCCAGCTCGGCGCGGATTTCGTCGTTTCCGATGGTTTCAACTATGCCGCGGAGTAACACTCGGAGGCCTCTTTCTTCTGGCGCGCAGAAGGTGTGGTACGGGTAATTTTTTGTGTCGAATAGTTTGGATATTTTCCTATAATCCGACTCTGCTTTGGGGTGGAATGCAACCCCCTCTGGTTTGTTTGTGATGTGGTACTGCACACCGTCTCTTTCCAATAGACTGGCAGCTTCAGAGTAATCGCCCTTGCTCCGCAGGACGATTGGTCTTGACTTAAATCTTTTTCCGCCGTTTGGCTGGTCGGCGGATACGGACGCGGGAGGCACGGCTGGACGAGCGAATTGCTCGGGGCCGGGATTGTTTCTCTTCGCGGGCGCGGAATTACTCACTGACACTTCACTCGCGGCACTGGTTGACGGCGCGGGGTCGGAATCGTTTTTAGACGCGGATGCGGCACTAGTACGCGGCGCGTCGGTATCGGACGGGGATGGAGCGTAGGTGTTTCCACTGGCACCTGCTGCTGAAGGTTTTTTCGTCGGTGGATTGTTGGCCGGCGATGGTTGGCTTGTTTTCCTCTTCTTCGAGGAACTGTGCCTGACAGTGGTGAAACCAATGTCGTCGGCACTTTTGTCTAAGGGCGAGAGCGTGCAATCCATCGCTGCGGACGAGGCTGCTGAATTGCTGCGGCTGCGGCTTTCCGTTTGCGGGGCTTGGCTTGAGGTGGACCGGCTGCGGCTGGTGTCCTCGGCGGGCTGGTTTTGTTTCCTTGTTTCCATTATTATTGCATTCAGTTTGGCGTTTTCTTCCTTCAGGTGCATGATCATGGCTTTTTGTTCCGAGAATTCTTTCATCAGCTGGTTGTGCTCTTCGACGGTAAACGTAACTTTTACGTTTACATCGGAGGGTTCGGCGGCGTCGGGTTGTCTCGCCATGGTGGCGTCTGGCTGTGACGACATGGCAGCTGTTGTCGGCAGTCTTTGGCTTGTCGGCTACCTGACTGTGGAAACGGGTCCCCACATCGGTGCCGGCGGCGTCGGACTGGCTAGACTCTGCGGCGATGTCTCGGTAGGCAGGTAGTTTTCGTTCGACCGTGCGAACACTGTACAAACGACAGGTAGAAAATACAGATCGGTTATCTTAGAGATGTTGTCTCTTCGATGACTCGGACTGAACTCGATGGACTATTACAATTACAGACGGACGTATAAGAACACAACGGTTAAATCACAGAGGTCGACAACGACACGCCCCAGCCGAATGACAATTAAAAAAAATCTCTCGAATTTGTTATACCCTCTCCTACGTTGCAGGCCATTGGCCCGGTAACGAACGATGGGCGGGGCCTCCCCGGAAACCCATATATAAGTTTAAGAAATTAAATGTGTTTCGTTGATTCGACGCGAAGACCGTTTGACTAACAAGTATTTGAGAAAAAAAAAAAAAATGACCGGAAGAGGCAAAGGCGGAAAGGGTTTGGGAAAAGGAGGCGCCAAACGTCATCGTAAAGTGCTACGTGATAATATTCAAGGCATCACCAAACCCGCCATTCGAAGATTAGCCCGACGTGGTGGCGTCAAACGTATATCGGGTTTGATATACGAAGAAACCAGAGGTGTATTGAAAGTGTTCCTCGAGAACGTTATCAGGGATGCCGTAACATATACGGAACACGCCAAGAGGAAAACGGTCACCGCCATGGATGTGGTGTATGCCTTGAAACGTCAAGGACGTACTCTCTACGGTTTCGGCGGTTAAGTTGCAGATAAATTATTTGACGTTTTAAAATATCTAAAAAACGAAATCCAGACACAAAAAAAAAACGGTTCTTTTCAGGACCACAAAATAACATTCTAAATTATAAAAAAAAATAGAGAGAGAACATTGTCGATAACGAAAGTGGAATTCACTTCGTTAATTGCCCGAGAGTCCATAAAACGACAATTAAAAAAAAAAAAAATAAATAACATAGACAGACATGGAGATTATGGACAACCAAGGTGGAATATCTCCCGTTAATCGGTGGAGAGTCGTTACAATAAACGTGCTTAAAATTAATTGAGGTGACATCGGTGAGAATACGACTGGACTTGGTTCACATACGTTTATTTTTACGTATTTAATCGAAATGATCGGATCGAATAATTCATGTAGCTACTGATAAGTACGGACGCCGTTTTCGCCCAAGAATCGCCATCGAGAGAACTTTCTAGCCTAACTTCTCCAATCGTTGCGATTACGGATATGTCTTTCTTTTAAATGTGCGTTCGATCTCCAGTACGTTTGATAATTGATCCTATCTTATCCGCCAATAATAAACATATTGAAATGTATTATAACGGTACGATAGTTAGCAAGGTGGTGGCCAAGACGAAGGATAAGAACGAGACTAGATTCCCTTCGATGGGAGAGAAGATCGATGGCAGGTCGCCGAAAATAGTTTTTTTTTTCCAGTAAGGTTATCTATTGCTCTACGAATCCGTGTACTTAATCGACCGGTGATATATTGGAGGTATTGGCATCGACGGGGCTATATCTTATTTATCCCATATTTATCCGAAATAATCGAAGCACATAAAATGTTTCTCTTGAAATGTCGAAATCGTAGGTTTGTCGTGGATCTTTTAATTTGATCTTGTCGACAGATCGACACGAACCGAACAGCTGCTGTATCCTGAAGGTAATGACAACGAGTCTGAATGAATTTTGTAATCTGGAATATGGCATTTATTAACGAAAAATACAAAATTAAAAAAATGTTCCAACCTCGTTAAAGGTCTCGGCTAAGCCGGAAAACGGAGCAGTGTCTACGCGTAGACGTTCAGTCCTCCGTTCGCCCCTTCGGGTAAGATAGGCCATCTGTAGGTACAAAAAAATCATTTAGTAAAACGTAATTGTCGCGCGAGCATCGTTACGGTACCGCACTTCATCGTGAGACTAAAGATTTGTCTGTTATATTTTATCAATCTTTGACGACGACGACGACGACGACAACGAGAAATGGCAGATGCAGAAGTCGGCGGTCAAGCCACGTCTCCATCTAATCAGTTAGGAACGGGTAGCGGTGGTTCAGGGGCTTCATCTGCACCTACAGCAGCAACAACGGCGGCATCGGCGACGATTTCATCGAAAAAAGAAAAAACTGCAAAAAGAAAAAATCCCAAAGCCAAAGCTACGCATCCACCCACCGCCGAAATGGTAACCAACGCCATTAAGGGTCTGAAAGAAAGGGGAGGTTCGTCGTTGAGAGCGATCAAGAAGTATATCGCCGCCAACTATAAGGTCGATGCCGAGAAAGTATCGCCTTTCATTAAGAAATATTTAAAATCGGCGGTCGTATCAGGCACCTTGGTTCAGACTAAAGGAAAGGGGGCGTCCGGTTCGTTTAAATTGGCAGCAGCGGCGTCGTCTAGTTCGTCGGTTCAAACGAAACAATCGGCGGCAAGTGTTGTTTCATCATCCTCCGTTAGTGGTGGTGGTGGTCAAAGGAAAAGAAACACTACGGCAGCAACCAAAGCAGGCGGTAAAAAGAGTCCGGCGAAGAGAACGACGACGACGACGACGACGGCAGAAAAAAAAAAGACAGTCAAAAAGGCCACCGGGAAACCAAAGAAAGTTGCCGCCGCCGAGAAGAAGGTATCGGTGAAGAAGGCCGTCGAAAAGAAAATGGGAAAATCGGCTAGTTCGGGATCTTCGGCGATAACAGTTGGCGCCGCCGCCGCCGCCGCCGCCACGGTGCCATCGAAGGCAAAATCACCGTCGAAAGCGAAGAAATCAAACAAAGCTGGCCCTACCAAGAAACCTAAGGCTCCCAAACCGAAAAGTGCCAAGTCTCCAGCCGCAACCGGAGGCAAAGCGAAGAAAGCAGCTTCCCCAAAAAAGAAGAAGTAAACGGTTCTCTCCTTTGTGGTTTCATCATAATCTCGATCAAGAGGTATGAAGAAATCGAATGTGCACAACACAGATTGTTGACTACAACGACCGTCTCGTATTAACCACCTCCATCATCATCATCATCATCATCCGGAGAAGACGTAGAAAACCTGCACGTTTACAAAAGCTTTACGGTTTTCAAAAATCGGTTCTTTTTAGAACCACAACATTTAATGTCACTGAAAAAAAATTAAGAATAAACATCCCTTAAGTCATGATACTGATATATATATATATATATATATATATATATATATATATATATATATATATATATATATATATATATATATATATATATATATCTATATATACATATAATATATATATATATATATATATATATATATATATATATATATATATATATATATATATATATATATATATATATATATATATATATATATATATATATCCGAAAGGTAATATTAAATCGATACTACTAACTATTTGAAAAGGTTACCACCGAACGATGCCCGCGAGGATTTTATGCCGATTTAAGTCCCTCCATTTGTAGCGGTTTTTTTTTGCGTTTCTCAGGTGTTTTTAACGTTTCCCAGTCACGTAATTCTCGATTCATATCGATAAAACGCTAAGGAGATCATGAGGTATTTTTTTTATTGATAATGCTATTGTCTTATGCCTGTCAGGCATTTCATTTAACTTTAATTGATGTACATACTTAAAGTATATCTATAGATCATGCAACTGTATAAGGAATACGTATCGATAGTATTTTTTTTTTCATTCCAAAGATGTTTTGTTGGTCCTGAAAAGGACCGATATTTCGAATCAGGTAAAGATCCATCGTGCAGGGATGCAGCAATCCGTTTTAATATTTTATTTCGTTTTACTGTCGGTCTTCTTTGGCAATAGCACGGCCTGAATGTTAGGCAAAACACCCCCTTGTGCGATGGTCACGCCGGACAATAGTTTGTTCAATTCTTCGTCATTTCGAATGGCTAATTGTAAATGTCGTGGTATAATCCTCGTCTTTTTGTTATCTCTGGCGGCATTTCCCGCCAATTCCAATACTTCGGCGGCTAGATATTCCATCACCGCGGCCAAATATACCGGTGCTCCGGCACCGACACGTTCCGCGTAATTTCCTTTTCTCAACAATCTGTGAATACGACCGACAGGAAACTGCAATCCGGCACGATTCGAGCGAGACTTTGCTTTCCCTTTAACTTTGCCACCTTTTCCACGTCCGGACATGTTTGGTTATTTTATTTTGTTTTTTTAACTATAACCGTTCAGATTCGTACGACACGAACGTCGCAGAGTCATATGAGATACTGTATTATTTCTCTATTTCTATTTTGTCAGCTTGGTTTGTGAGCTAGCCTTTCGGCCCTTACTCATATAAACTGAATTAAACCCTGTAAGGGTACTGATGGTTTTGGGGGCCTCTAGTTGACCCATGAAATTACTGACTTGTTGCCAGTAGATTCTGCAGGTGGATTAATGAAAGAAAGTCTTGGTCGACTTTGGAGGTTAATATGAAGATGGGGGCGGGCCTAGGTTGGCCGGTAAGTATGTGCACTGTATTACCAGCGCGAAGGAGGGGCTAGACAGTCGGGACCTGGGCCTGGATGGCGGAGGTCGCGTCGTCTTGGCTGCTTTGCGTTTGTAATCCAGAAGGTATTTGCTGTAGTTTGAGTAGTGTGTTGATCTGTGTCTGGAGGAGGCACATCACTTGCTGCATTTGGGCTGTAAATCCGGCCATAATGGAGGTCGGCTCTGCAGGTGCTGGTGGAATCCGCTTCGGAGACGACGTCTTCGAGGCTGGTTTCCGGTTGGGGTTTTCGCTGCATCTGTAGTAGTTCGCCGTGTGCGATTCCCCACAGTTGCAGCATTTCGGCGGTTGGTTGGGGTCCAGCTTGCACTCACTGCTACGGTGAAAACCCGCGCACTTTACACAAACTGATGTTGTTTCACATTGGGATGAGATATGTCCGTATTTGTGGCAATTAAAACACTGTCGTGTTCTGGATTTTCTTCTTTGTACCACTACTTGGATGGATTGTTGTTGAAAACGGCTTGTTTCCAAGATGTTGGATTCGTCTGATGGGACCGTGACTTGAACTATCGCGATCGGCATCATCTGGCTGGTTTGCCACCTTATGATTCTTATCGGGTGGAAACCCATGCTTGTCAGCTCGAGTCTGATTTCTTCGATCGGGATTGATTCCGCTATTCCTCTCAAGAGGACGTGCAGGAACTTGGGTTTGTTTTGAAAGGCCTGGAAGCGGTAGCCTTTTTCTGTGAAATGCTGGAGAATTGCATTTCTGTCTTCGTCAGAACGGGGGGTTAGCAGCACCCCGTCCGGGATTGTTTTGGCTGGCCCTATGGCCACGTTGCTTTTTTCGAGGTGGCGGGCCACCTCGAGGAAGGCCGATATGTCCCGAAGGATGATCGGTGTCGGCTTTGTAGCGGTGTCAGTGGCCGGTGCTGGTGCCGCACTGGGTG
Source organism: Cosmopolites sordidus (assembly GCA_031761425.1). Lineage (NCBI taxonomy): Eukaryota > Metazoa > Arthropoda > Insecta > Coleoptera > Curculionidae > Cosmopolites > Cosmopolites sordidus. The sequence goes on along the minus strand of JARFXV010002582.1, from coordinate 26,989 downwards.
CGGGGTCGACTGGCGTGATCGGCGGGTCTTGGCTGGTGACGGTCCCCAGGTGACTGGAGTCCGGGTTTTCGGTTGAAGCGTCTGGAACGGTGTCTTCTCCAGCGAGCTGTCTATTTTTCTTGCGTCTCCGCCTTCTGGCTCTGGCGGAGACCTGCTGGGGTTCTTCAGGTTCGGAACCTGGGTCGTGGTTGTCTTCTTCGGAGGCCGACTCGGCCTCGTCTTCGGGAGGTGGAGGTGTTGATTCAGTTTTCGGGTTTTCTCTTTGCTGGAGATTTTTGATCTGGGTCTCGAGTGAATGGACGCTCTTCTTTAGCATCTCCTTTTCAGCATTAGCCTCGTCTAATATGCTCATTGCTGTCTGGCGGTGGCTTTCGCATCGAACGAGGCGACCCCGAAGGTCGCTGCAGGCTTCAGCGAGCTGTCGTTTCGATAGTCGCATAAGGTCTTGATCTTTGATGTTTAGGATGTCGGTGTCCATCGCGTCGACGTGGACAAGTCCGCGGTCGCGACTACTAACGAACACTAAACGTTTACTTCGACGGAAGAGGAGCGCGGGAGCGATCGAACTACGTCCGATCTCAACGGCTGCCTGGACTGAACTATCAATACTGTATTAATCGGCATACCCCATTATATACTCAACGGACGAACCAGACGGTTAGTTGTATGGGCGGAGCTAAACGAACCCGTACGATCCGTCACAAAACGGACGAGGTTGCCCGTTCGAGAATCAGTTTACGATACGAACTTCTGCCATACGTACGTAAAATCGTTCAGTTTGTCCAACAACAATGCCACCTAAAACCAGCGGTAAGGCGGCCAAGAAAGCCGGAAAGGCTCAAAAGAACATCTCGAAAACCGATAAAAAGAAGAAGCGCAGGAGGAAGGAAAGTTACGCCATTTATATTTACAAAGTGTTGAAACAAGTCCATCCGGATACTGGAATTTCCAGCAAGGCCATGTCGATCATGAATTCTTTCGTTAATGACATTTTCGAAAGGATAGCTGCTGAAGCTTCCCGTTTGGCTCACTACAACAAAAGGTCCACAATAACAAGTAGAGAAATTCAAACGGCAGTCAGATTACTTCTGCCTGGGGAATTAGCCAAACACGCCGTTAGCGAAGGTACCAAAGCCGTCACCAAATACACCAGTTCAAAGTAAATACGTGAATGAAACAAAAGTAAGACTGGCGTCACAATTATTTCGAACGGAAGACGAAAAAAAAAAAACGGCTCTTTTCAGAGCCACAAATGTTAAAGATAATAAAAAAAAGAACGAAAAATAAACGGTCTGTAATCGACTCCGAGCAAATAATACATCTAACTTATCCTTTAGGTCTTCGGTTCCCAATCGTTTTAGAATCGTCGTCGTCGTAAGTAAGAAAACGTTGCGACCCTCTTATTTTTTGAACACTTTGAGACCCCCTATATATTTTAGTCTTGAAGAGGCATTGGACCCTATAATATGGCGAAAATTACTTATTTTCAATAGTATATGTATCACTAGCGAGAGAAAAACCGGCGCGATAAATACGTTGTCGCGATCCACTAATTGGCCAAAAAGTTAAGTAAAATATGTTGCTACACCCTTTATGCGTTGCGATCCCCCTATTTTAGAACACATTGAGATCCCCTCTATTCCTGAATGCAACCCCCCTTACATTTTCTTTTAAGGAGGCGTGGACCGTAGGGGGCAAACGCTCGCCTTCACCATATTATAGAATATGGTGAAATTTACTTATTTTCTCTATTATAAGTATCACTAACGAGGGAAAAAATGGCGTGATAATTGTTTCGAGCGAGGAAAAAAAAAACAAAAAAAAAACAATGTCAACGTAAAATTAGCGTATAATTCTGAAATAAGAAAAAGAGCAACTTGATAATTATTTCGAATCAAAAATGAAATGAAAAAAAAAACCTCCAAGCTTATGTTTCGCTTTTGCTTTAAGCATCGTTTCGTATAACGAGTCGAAACAACGGGTTTTCTTGCACGATGTTTGTTTTCCCTTTCTTATTTATACATACTCATATTGTTGGTTCTGAAAAGAACCGGTTTTTTGTTATACTTTTATGATATATACGCACACATATACATTTACATTAATTATATTTAGGCACGTTCGCCTCGAATACGCCTAGCCAGCTGGATGTCTTTGGGCATGATGGTGACACGTTTGGCATGAATGGCACACAGATTTGTATCTTCGAAAAGACCGACCAGATAGGCCTCGCTGGCTTCTTGTAAAGCCATGACTGCGGAACTCTGGAAACGTAAATCCGTTTTGAAATCTTGTGCGATTTCACGTACCAAACGTTGAAAGGGTAATTTTCTGATCAACAGTTCGGTGCTCTTCTGGTAACGACGGATTTCTCGCAGGGCGACGGTACCTGGCCTGTAACGGTGAGGTTTCTTCACCCCGCCGGTTGCGGGGGCACTCTTTCTTGCCGCCTTGGTCGCCAATTGTTTCCTAGGAGCTTTGCCACCGGTCGATTTGCGTGCGGTTTGCTTCGTACGGGCCATCTCTCTCTTTACCGAATATTACAAGTACAGTCAAAGGTACAAGAACACTAAGGTTAAATTACGGATAGGAGTCGACAACGATGAGCACTTATCGAACGACAATTACAGAATGATGATCGACGCATACCAAAATTGGTGTTTTATTCTCTCAGGCGACTCGCTAGTGGTCCGGCAACTAGCTATTGGTCGGGTCGAGAGCAATGGGCGGGACGTTCCCGAAATCTGACAAAAGTAGCATATGTGTCATGTATGCCGACAGTCGTGTTCCGTCAATCCAAAACGAGGACGTTTCATTTATAAGAATTGACCAATCGATCGTCGATTTGAATTTAAAATAATTATATAAAATTAAAAAAAAAAAAAATGACCGGAAGAGGCAAAGGCGGAAAGGGGTTGGGAAAAGGAGGCGCTAAAAGGCATCGTAAAGTGCTTCGTGATAATATTCAAGGCATCACCAAACCTGCAATTCGAAGATTGGCCCGACGTGGTGGCGTCAAGCGCATATCCGGTTTGATTTACGAAGAAACCAGAGGTGTCTTGAAAGTATTCCTCGAAAACGTAATCAGAGATGCCGTAACTTATACGGAACACGCCAAGAGGAAAACTGTCACCGCTATGGACGTCGTGTATGCCTTGAAACGTCAAGGGCGTACTCTCTACGGTTTTGGCGGTTAAATTACCCGATGTTTTGCAATATTAAAAGAAAACAAACAAAAAAACGAATTCTAGACAGACACAAAAAACCGGTTCTTTTCAGAACCACAAAAAAAAAATACTTACATAAAAAAAGGGATACATTGTCGACAACATAGGTGAAATTTTCATCATTATTTATACGATTATCTAGAAAATTTTCTCACATATAAAATAAGATAGAAAAAGGGGGGAGACGGACACATTGTGGATAAAGCAGGTGGGGATGAATTTCCATCCCTAATTTTCGGGGAAGCATTCAATTTAACGAGCGCAAAACAAATTGAAGTAACGTGGATGAGAATAAGGTATCAGAGATGCAGTAACTGAATTCCTAACACGTCAAGAGAAAAACCGTCATCGCCATGGTTGTGTATGCCTTGAATGTATGTCAGGGGCGTACTCTCTACACTATTTTGGCGGTTAGATTTACTGACGATTTGCGATATTATAAAAAAAAGAACTCCGGGCATAAAGAAAGGTTCTTTTCAAAATCCACACTCACATAGAAAAGGGAGACATTGTCTCGATAAGTAATGTCGAAATGATTGTGGCGTGTTCATATATTAAATAAGAACAGATATTTTTGATATTTTTTGAGTTTTAGATAGTGGCGAAAAACCCAAATAAAGGATAAAAAATATTGTCTCGATAAAGCGGATGGAATTTTCATCGTTAATGTTATAGTGAATGTCTATATAAAATACATTGGACACATTGTGGATGAATTCTCATCGTTAATTTTCGGAAATGCCTTAAATGAAACGAGCGTACAGCTAACGTTAATGAGAATACGGTATCAGAGATGCCGTAACTTAAACAGAACACGCCAATTGAATAACCGTCATCGCCACGGACGACGTTGTGTATGCCTTGAAACGTCAAGGGCGTACTGCTTCGGCGGTTAAATTACCTGATGTTTTACAAAAAAAAAAAAAAATAAAGGAACTCAAGACACAATAAATAAACGGCTCTTTTCAGAACTGCGGCGGCGGCGGCGGCGGCAAAAAAACATACTTAAAAAAGTGACTAATTGTCGACACAGTAGGTGGAATTTCCATCGTTAATTACACCACGACGACTATCTATAAAACTTTCTTAAATATTAAATTAGGCAGAAAGAGGGAGACAGACCGACGACGGACACATTGTAGATAAAAGAGGTGCTATGAATTCCCTTCGTTAAATTTCGGGAAAGCCTTAAAAGAAACCAACGCAGTGCTAACGTGGATGATAATAGCGTAAGTCTCTTTTTAGTATTAAATCATTTATTCGAAATGATCAAATCATATAATTCTTGCGGTGGTTATTTAGGTAGGTAGAAACGCCGTCGCCATGTTTAAAGAAATACTTAAAAAAAAAAGACAATCGCCCTCGAGATGAGGGAGGATATTCCCGTTAATTTTTCCCAACCGTTCCGATTACAGACATGCCATTTGTTCGTTCCATAATTTACGTGCTCTATTTTTTATTTTAGCGGTACGATAGTTAACTAGGCGGTGTATAAGAACGAGACTCGTTTACCTTTCAAAGGGAGAATAGAACGGTGACAGGTCATCGGGAAAAACATTTTTTCGGCAAAGTCGTTTATATATCTCGAAATCCGAATACTCCACCGATCGGTGATATATCTGAGGTATTTGTATCGCCTGGACAATCTGTAATATCTGGTTTACTTAACTGAAATAATCGAACTAATTAGAATGTTTTTCTTGAAACGTCGAGATCGTCGGTTAGTTGTGATTTTTTTAAATTGAACCTTGTCGAAGGATCGACATGAACCAAATGCCTCCGGTAGCTTCAAGGTATTGACAACGAATCAAGTTAAATATTGCAATCCGGTGAATGGCATTTACTAATGAAAAATACAAAATAAAAACTTTGTTCCGAGCTCGTTAAAGGTCCCGGCGAAGCCGGAATCAGGAGCAGTGTCGACAGTCAGACGCTCAGTCCGCCGTTCGCCCGTTTTACTTACTATGCAACTTTTTGGTGGAGCGAGTGGGCATATTTAGTAAGACGCAACAGACGACGAAGGACGAGCAGCAATACGATTCTGTTCTTTAGCGAAACGCGATAGTAGTGAGTTCTTCGTTACATTAACATTTGACGATAACACGCGCGAGCGCGCGGCAAAATGGCAGACGCGGAAATCGCCGGTCAGGCTACATCTCCATCTAATCTGTCGGGCACAAGCGGAGGCGGTTCCGGGCCCTCGTCTGTACCGCCCGCACCGTCGTCGGCGGCGGCGGCGGCGGCATCGGCTTCATCAAAAAAGGAAAAAACCGTTAAAAGAAAAAATCCCAAAGCCAAAGCTACGCATCCACCGACGGCCGAAATGGTAACAAACGCAATTAAGGGATTGAAAGAAAGGGGCGGTTCGTCATTGAGAGCGATCAAGAAGTATATTGCCGCCAACTACAAGGTCGATGCCGAGAAAGTATCGCCTTTCATCAAGAAATATTTAAAATCGGCAGTTGCATCCGGTACCCTGGTTCAGACCAAAGGAAAAGGTGCGTCCGGTTCTTTTAAGCTGGCAGCGGCATCGTCTAGTTCGTCGGTTCAAGCGAAACAATCGGCGACGAGTGCTGCTTCTTCATCCTCTGGACAAAAGAAAAGAAATATTTCAGTGGGAGCGGCGGCGGCGGCGGCGGCGGCCAAAGGAGGTAGCAAAAAGAGTCCGACGAAAAGAACGACAGCGGCGGTGGCAGCAGCAGCAGCAGCAGCAGCAGCGACGACTGAAAAAAAGACAACCAAAAAGGCAGCAGGAAAATCGAAGAAAGCTGCGGTCGTCGTAGCCGAGAAGAAGGCTTCGGTAAAGAAAGCCGTCGAAAAGAAAACGGGAAAATCGGCTAGTTCGGGATCTTCGGCGGTAACAGTTGCCGCCGCCGCCGCTACGGTGCCATCGAAGGCGAAATCTCCGTCGAAAGCGAAGAAATCAAACAAAGCCGGCCCTACCAAGAAACCCAAGGCTCCTAAACCGAAAAGCGCTAGATCTCCAGCTGCCGCCGCCGCTGCCGGCGGGGGCAAAGCGAAGAAAGCAGCTTCCCCAAAAAAGAAGAAATAAACGAAGACCCCGATTTTCGTCGTTACATCTTAATCTTTCAAGAGGTATGAATAAATCGAATGTTCCCAATACAGATTATCGACGACCACCACCACCAAAACCATCATCTGGAATGATGATGTAGGAAAATATGTTTACGAAAGCGTAACATTTTCCAAAAAAAAAAACGGTTCTTTTCAGAACCACAACATTTATTGTTACTTGAAATTAAAAGAAATATAGAAAAAAACATCCATTTAGACAAGACGCCGAAATATATCCGAGTAGTAATTCGATATTACTAATAATAACTGATTTTGTACAATTATATATTTAAAAAAAAATAAAAAAAATTAAAAAAAAATACAAATAAAAAAATCCATCGAGACTAGAACCGGCGAATAATATATATCTGACGTCCGTTGTTCGTTTGTAACTTTAATTTTTGTTTACGGATCAATATTGTTTTTTCTTTTCATAGATATTTTGTTGGTCCTGATAAGGACCGATATTTCGAATCAGGCGAAGACCATCATCATCATCATCATCTTCAAGTAGGGATAGAGAAGTTGTTTCGATTTTACTTCGTTTTACTGTCGGTCTTTTTTGGCAATAGCACGGCCTGAATGTTAGGTAAAACACCACCTTGTGCGATGGTCACGCCGGACAATAGTTTGTTCAATTCTTCGTCATTTCTAATGGCGAGCTGCAAATGTCGTGGGATAATTCTCGTCTTTTTGTTATCTCTGGCGGCGTTTCCGGCCAATTCCAATACTTCGGCGGCAAGATACTCCATTACCGCGGCCAAATATACCGGTGCTCCTGCACCTACGCGTTCCGCGTAATTTCCTTTCCTCAACAATCTGTGAATACGGCCGACCGGAAACTGCAATCCGGCACGATTCGAACGCGACTTGGCCTTTCCTTTAACTTTGCCTCCTTTTCCGCGTCCAGACATGCTGATTTTTTTTTGTTCTTTGCTTACAATTGATCAGATCGCACGGCACGACCGTCGTCGTAGAGTCAGATGAGAGACTATTTTCTGTCGGGATGTCCCCCCTATTTTCTATTTTATTAGCCTGGTTTTTAAGTTAGCCTTTTCGGCCCTTACTTATATAGCATGAGATTGACCCAGAATGGGTTTCTAATTATTTTGAGGGTCTCTAGTTGACCCAGGAAATGTCGGAATGTTTGGTCCCGAAGGACGGAGGTCCGACTGTTCATGAAGTGGTTTTTCAATGAAGTCCAGGCGAACTTCAGGAGGTTAATTTGGAAAACCGATGAAGTCATCGGCGTTGCGGTGCTAATTTCTGCCGTTGCCGGGCCGACGCTGCGCATAGGTGCAGTCGCCGGGCCGGCACAGACAGAAACGCTAGATTGTGCGACGGCGGTAGCGGAGGCTGAGACTTACACAAGTCGGAAAACGAGAAAACTTCGTTAACCGGGTCTTGATGCCGGAGATTGGGGACGATGATATCGGAGTATTGCCCTGTGGCTAGGGCAGGAGGTCCGATAATTCGCGTAGCAGTGGATTGCTACCTCGCGAGGCTGTGAGCTTCAGCTTGGCGAGTGTGGTTTGATGGAATTGAGAGATCGGTGGCACGCAGGCCTCCCGATGGATTTGGTTATTTCTAACGTACCAAGGTGCGTCTAGGGCCACACGCAAGGATTTATTTTGGAAAATTTGAAGTTTCTTGATCAGAGTTGGACCAAGAAACCGGTAGTACGTATGGAAGCCGTACAGAACTACTGATCTGACAAGGATTTTGTAGATCATGACTTTGATTTTTGGAGCGAGGTTGCTCGTTCTGCATGAGAGCGGGTACAGCATTTTGATGATGCCGCAACCCTTGCAGATGGCTTGCTGGATTTGACTGGACCAAGAGAGATGTCGGTCGAAATGAAGACCTAAGTAGGTTGCTTTTTGCAACCATGGAATCGGAACTTTGTCCACCAGTAGCCTGTATTCTCTGATGAAGCGTTTATTAGTGAAGATGATCGCCTGAGTCTTTTTCGGATTGACTTGCAGGCGCCAGAATTTGAGCCAGTGGATAGCTGCATTAAGTTGCTTCTGGAGTTTGTTGTGAATCACAGAAGTCTGAGGAGACGCTACAAAGTAAGCTGTGTCGTCCGCGAAGAATGCGGATTTCACATCTTGTGAGCGTGGAATACCGGCCAAGTAGATATTGAACAAGGCCGGTGCCAGGGGGGAACCTTGCGGGACGCCCGCTTTTATTTGTTTTCTCGTGGAGACGGAAGAGTTTATTCGAACTTGGAAGGTTCTGTCTTCCAGGAATGAACGGATTAACAAGGTCAGATCTCGGGGAAATCCGAGAGAGATGGTTTTGTAGATGAGACCATCATGCCAGACTTTGTCGAAGGCTTTGGACAGGTCGAGAAGAACTGCTCCGAGATGCCATTTTTTCTCGAGAGCTGAATGGACTTTGCTGGCCAACCTGGCCGCTTGGTGAATGGATGAAAGACCTTTCCTGAACCCGAATTGTTCATCTGGAATGATCTTTTTGGAGTCGGTGAAGCTGTTGAGGGCTTCGAGGATGGTTTTTTCAGCGATTTTGGAGAGAGCGCTGAGGAGACTGATCGGCCTGTAGTCGGCCGGGCTCGGACTGTTGCATTTTTTGGGTATCACGGCAAGAATGGCGTGCTTCCATGAGCTTGGATAATGTTGGAGGCGCAGAATGGAGTTCACGATGTTTGTGATCTCCGCGATCTGCTTGCTCGGAAGTTTCTGAAGTTGCCTGGCCGTGATACCGTCAAAGCCGGGGGTTTTTCTGGGGGCGAAGCTTTTGATTATTGCTGTGATTGAACGGGGGGAAGCGAGATGATTTTGCAGGAAGGAGATTTGCGGGAAGATAGGTAGCTGGGCCGAAACCCTGCTGACCTCCGCATCGAAATTTGGATCTGCTTCGGGATGACGTTGACAGGTCATCTGAAGCTTGAAGGACTCAGCCAGAAGTTCGGCTTTGTCCACATCGGAGACGGCGACAGCGCCATCTGCATCCGATTTTAGCGGTGGAATAATCCTCCTGGATTTTCCCGCCAAAGACCTCGCCAGACGCCAGATCTGCCTGGAGTTCGATGAGTCCAGAGAGGAGAGCAGGTTACCCCACTTTACTTCTCTGAAAGACTTCATCGCTTGCCTGGCTTCTCTGGTCGCCTGGTTTGCCCGCCTTTTATCCTCGGGATCGAGGGTGGATCTGGCCCTTCTCAACAGGCGATTTCTCGCTCGGAGAAGGTTTTTCAGATCCAGCGGGAGGTCTGTGGTTAGCCTGGACTGGTTGGCTGGCCGTGGCTCCGAAGCGCTGTTGTAGGCCTGCTGAATGTCCTTGGACAGCTTGCTGACTGCAAGCTCGAGTTGCCTGGGGTCGTTGATCGTCGGTATGGGATCTGTAAGATGAAGAAGATTATTATATTTTACCCAATCCGTGATTTTAATTGGGGGCCTGAAGGGGGCGTCCAGTAGGTGGTTGTCACCCATCTCGAGCAGGACTGGCAGGTGGTCGGAGTCCAGCTCGTGGATAACTCTCGTAGCTGTGGCTCTTCTGGAGTCTTTCACCAGAAAGAAGTCGATGACGGATCCGGTGTGCTGAGGAACTCCGGCGGCGTAGTGTGTTGGTTCGTCTGGATAAGCGATGTTGAATCCCCAGGTGTCGCAGATGTTTTTGAGTTCGCGTCCACGAGTGTTTGTGGACTGGCAGCCCCAATCTTCGTGGTGTGCATTGAAGTCTCCGCCGATGATTTTGGCGGAGGTTCCCTGCGCCAACTTTTCGTAGTCGTCTGGAGCGATGGTGTCCTGATTTCGCTGGTAGACTGAAGCGAGAATCAGGTTGCTTTGGTCTTCGAGCTCAATGGCGATTTGGGTGATTTCCAGACTGACCATGGCCGGAGGGAGCAATTCATGGTGGCGGATGCTGCTCTTTATCAGGATCGCAGTGCCGCCGCCTGGGCCGGTTTTTCTATCGTTCCGATAGATGGTGTAGTTGGGGATGCTGAATCTAGAGGAGGCTTTTAGGAACGTCTCCTGAAGGAGGGCGACGTCGATGTTGTAGGACGTCAGTGTGTCGGCAAGATCCTCCTTCTTGTCGCGCACTGAACTAGCGTTCCATGAGATTATCTTCAGCGTCCTGGGTCTAGTGGCCATTGCTGGGTTGCAGTGCATGGAGGAAATGAGTCATCAAGTCACTCATCTGCTTGTGTTGTTGTTCAAGCAGCTGCTTGAACATTTGTTGGAATGAGTTGAGGTCGACTGCCGGGGGAGCCGAGTTCATCTTCTGTGTTCCCCATACGTGAGTCGGTGGGGGGATCTTTGCGGGGGTCTTCTTTGGCGGCGGTGGTTGTTGATGGGTGGCCTCTGATGTGACTTGTTGGCCTTTGGTCGGGCGACGTGGACACCCGGAGTAGTTTGCAGTGTGTGCCCCCTGGCAGTTACTGCATTTGGCTGGAGTTTTCTTGCTTTTTTGACAATCTTTGGTGTTGTGCTGACCGGCACACTTCACGCAGATGGATGGTGCGTGGCATTGTTTCGCTGTGTGCCCGTACAGTTGGCAGTTAAAGCACTGCACGGGTTTTCCATTGGATTTCTGGGCTTCAACCCTGATTGATTGCCTCATGAATCTTGTAATATTGAAGATTTCGTGCTGCTCTCTGGGCACGACAACCTGTACGATTGCTATGGGGATAGGTTTCTTTCTCCTGTCCTTGGCTGGTCTTGTCCATCTTTCGACGTGGATGGGGGTGAAATTTAGTTTCGCCAGCTCGGCGCGGATTTCGTCGTTTCCGATGGTTTCAACTATGCCGCGGAGTAAAACTCGGAGGCCTCTTTCTTCTGGCGCGCAGAAGGTATGATAAGGGTAGTTCTTGGCATCGAATAGTTTGGTTATCTTCCTGTAGTCAATTTCTGCCTCGGGGTGGAATGCTGCCCCCTCGGGTTTGTTTGTGATGTGAAATTTCACACCGTCTTTTGCCAGTAAACTGGAGGCTTCAGAATAAACGGTCTTGCTCCGCAGGACGATTGGTCTCGATTTAAATCTTCGGCCGCCGTTTGGCTGGTCGGCGGATACGGACGCGGGAGGCACGGCTGGACGAGCGAATTGCTCGGGGCCGGGATTGTTTCTCTTCGCGGGCGCGGAATTACTCACTGACACTTCACTCGCGGCACTGGTTGACGGCGCGGGGTCGGATTCGTTTTTAGACGCGGGTGCGGCACTAGTACGCGGCGCGTCGGTATCGGACGGGGATGGTGCGTAGGTGTTTCCACTGGCACCTGCTGCTGAAGGTTTTTTCGTCGGTGGATTGTTGGCCGGCGATGGTTGGCTTGTTTTCCTCTTCTTCGAGGATCTGTGCCTGACAGTGGTGAAACCAATGTCGTCGGCACTTTTGTCTAAGGGCGAGAGCGTGCAATCCATCGCTGCGGACGAGGCTGCTGAATTGCTGCGGCTGCGGCTTTCCGTTTGCGGGGCTTGGCTTGAGGTGGACCGGCTGCGGCTGGTGTCCTCGGCGGGCTGGTTTTGTTTCCTTGTTTCCATTATTATTGCATTCAGTTTGGCGTTTTCTTCCTTCAGGTGCATGATCATGGCTTTTTGTTCCGAGAATTCTTTCATCAGCTGGTTGTGCTCTTCGACGGTAAACGTAACTTTTACGTTTACATCGGAGGGTTCGGCGGCGTCGGGTTGTCTCGCCATGGTGGCGTCTGGCTGTGACGACATGGCAGCTGTTGTCGGCAGTCTTTGGCTTGTCGGCTACCTGACTGTGGAAACGGGTCCCCACAGCATCGGTGCCGGCGGCGTCGGACCGTCTAGACTCTGCGGCGATGTCTCGGTAGGTAGGCGGTTTTCGTTCGACCGTGCGAACACTGTACAAACGACAGGTAGAAAATGCAGAGCGATTATCTTAGAGATGTTGTCTCTTCGATGACTCGGACTGAACTCGATGATGATGGATGTCCCCCCCTTCTTTCCTTCCTTTTTATATATATGCGGCGGTACAGTCTCCAATGGAATCGTAAAAATACGCCTTACGGTTAAATGGGCGGAGCATATCGTACCCGTACGCTCCAGTACAAAAAAGAAGTGAACTTTTATCGGCTCAAGGGTCAATTTATGATACGGATTTTTATTGTACCGTATGTACATTTAAAAAAAAATCGTCCTCTTTGTCCATAATGCCACCAAAAACTAGCGGGAAAGCGGCCAAAAAAGCGGGAAAGGCACAAAAAAACATCTCGAAAGGTGATAAAAAAAAGAAGCGCAGGAGGAAGGAAAGTTACGCCATTTATATTTACAAAGTGCTGAAACAGGTACATCCGGATACGGGAATTTCCAGCAAGGCCATGTCGATCATGAATTCTTTCGTTAATGACATTTTCGAGAGGATAGCGGCCGAAGCATCGCGTTTGGCTCATTACAACAAAAGATCGACCATAACCAGTAGAGAAATTCAAACGGCGGTCAGATTACTTTTACCGGGTGAATTAGCCAAACACGCCGTTAGCGAGGGGACCAAAGCCGTGACCAAATACACCAGTTCCAAGTAAAAATAGATAAACGTATCAAAGATCAGAAGCAAGAACTGGCGAGATTAATATTTCGAACGATAATAAAAAGAAAATGGCTCTTTTCAGAGCCACGAATTTTAAATATAAAAAAAAAAATATCAAGCATATCGCCTATCCGCACAGACATCTAGGTTCGAAATTAGCATTAGATGCATGAAAGTAAAATATTTTTAAACACACACACACACAAACTGAAAACCCGAATATTATTGTGGCTTAATGCCCGAGTTGAAATTAGCGGGATTTTTTTTTTCCAGCGATAACGCTCGACGCTTTTTTAGAGTGTATGTGTATAGGATGTAAATGATTATTCTCGAAAAATAAAAACTTTCGATCTATCCGAGAGTCGTCCATCTTGTACATGATATGTGCTAGCCGGGCTCTATGGTTTTGGCCGGTTTTCCCAAAATTCGTCGAAGAAAAAAGACAGCCTCCATAGGTGTCGTTGGTTTTTTAAATGTCCTTATTTTTTTTTCGCGGGAACCCTCAGGTGGTTATTGACTCTTGGTGTAACATACTTTGTTCCAAAATTTATCTGATATATATATATATATATATATATATATATATATATATATATATATATATATATATATATATATATATATATATATATATATTTATTATTATTATTTACTTATGGGCCCTGGTGGACCACGCGATGTACAATTAGAGGCGTTTGTTGTTGTTAACCTTCCTTCGCACCCATACTAATTTCATTCTTTCGCTATGAGCGTTTTTCCTTTCGTCAGACCAAGTTGTTCCGGTCTTCCTACATTTTTCTCTCTGGCCAACCTTCCAAACGTTCACCTTGTGTCTGAAACAGCCTCTATCCTGAATTTCACTTTGTGTAATATTTGCTGATCTTAGGTCCTCTTTAATTGCAGCAATCCATCTAATTATTTCTACTTTAGCTCTACTCCTATCAGCAAGGGGTACGGAATCCTCAAACTTTTGTACTTCTTGATTTGTCGTTCGAGTAAACTATCTCCGATAGTTAAAACCCAATTTTACGTAACAATGATAAGTCCCTTTTATTTATACGGTCTTACGATTTATTTTCGTTTTCTAACGCCGACGGCGGCTAAATAACTTCACAAACGTTTCAGAACAAAACCTTGCGTATGGCACTAAACGCGCCGTGGTACGTTCGAAACACTCAAATTATTATAGAGACCGGTGTACCCCCGGTCTCTAAATTCCATTCCCAAATTTACGCCAAGTTTTGCCTACAGGCAAGCTTGAGCGAAAACCCGCTAGTCCTATCTATACCGGACAACCTACCCGGATTTTCCGGGTAAAGCTAGCCAATTGCCCCAATTTGCCTTACGGGCTGCGAGCAGAAAGGAATCGAATTTTCGATTCCCGGCTCGCGTAAGACCGCTTCGACAACAGTCCCTAACCGCCGTGGCCAGGCGGTCTGAGAGATCATCTCCGATCGATCGGACCGGACCAATGGCAAAAAACCCGTCATATTGCTGATGGGGAAAAAGCAAAATTTCATTTTCCTTTTCTTTCATATTAATCTCAGAAGTTCGCCAGGATCATCTTATAGACTATCCTTTCTTATCTATGCCACTTGCTAGGCATACCCGGGTCAGATAGAGACCCTAAAAAATTAGTGCCCATATAGGGTAAAGTTGACTAGAAACGGGCAAGAGCCTTGAGGGCTAACCCAAAAGCCTGGCTAGATAAGTCGAAGTCGACTCTACTCCTATTTTCATAAAATTCGACTATTTGTCTAGTTAGCCTACTCGGATTCATCCGTTTTATGTGTCCGTAAAATTTAAGTCTTCTTTTTCTCACATATCGCTATGTATATCTGAGTATTGTTTGATCTCTTGGTATTCCCGATGTCGGTATGTTGTGGCTATTTATTTGTTTGGGGCCTAGGATTTTTCTTTCCTTCTTTTCAATGTCCTCCGATGTCCCTCTTTCTATTCAAAATGAGCGTTTCTGCAGCATATAGACATTCTGGCTTAATAATTGTGTTGTAATGTCTCAGTTTTATGTTTTTAGATAGGCACTTTTTGTTATAAATATTTTGTGTAAGCCTTAATGCCGTTTCCATTTTTTGACATCTATCCTTATTGGCCGCTTTTTCCAATCCATTTTCCATGATTATTTCACCCAAATATTTGAATTGAGAGACTCGTCTGATGTTACCATATTTTGTTTTTAGAAATGGCGTTCTTAGTCTGTTGCAGGTCATGTTAGCTTATGGCGTGCTTAGTCTGTTTCCTTTAGGATTTCAATCTGTATCTGTGCCCTTAATATATCTTGAGCTAAAATTGCTAGATCATCAGCAGATGCCAGACAATCAGTATTGATGTTGGTTCTCCCCAGTTTAATGGGCTGGTCAACATTCAGGGCCAACTTATTTTTTTTCACGCCACTCCTATATTATTTTTTCTAGAACACAGTTAAATAGGAGTGGCGAGAGTCCTCCATCCCCTCGTCTCACTCCAGTTTTAATTTCGAAGGGCTCTGAGAGATGTCAACCATGAATTTTACTTTTAACCTTGTGTTAGTTAACGTTGCTTTAATAATCCCCAGCGTTTTTTCAGAGATCTGGTCCTTGTTCTTTCGGAAGATTCGGAATAAAGATTCGCGGTCAATAGAGTCTCATGCTTTTTTGAAATCCACAAATGTACAGACGAGATTTTTATTGTACAGTTCTTGATGTCTTAGAATCAACTTTAGATTCAGGATCTGTTCAGGGCTGGATCTGCCCCCCGGTCGAAAACCTGGTTGATATTCACCAATGTTAGGTTCTAACTGTCCCTGTGCTCTGTCTAGTAGACATTGAGATAGAATCTTGTAACAAACTGGGAGAAGAAATATCCCTCTATAGTTGTTTACATCCGTTCTATGTCCTTTCCTATGTAGTAGATAGATTAGAGCTTCTTTCCAATCTTCCGGAATCCGTTCGGTTCGCCTAACTTCTCGTAGAATTTTGGTTATTTCCTTGATTGTGTACCTGGGGACCAGCGGATTTCAAAAGTTCAGCAGTGATTCCATCTTCTCCAGAAGCTTTGTCATTTTTAAGCCGCTCGATTTGCCTAATTATTTCATCTTCTTTCGGTGGTAATGAATCTGGGTTTGTTTGTTTAGGGTTTAGTGTTGCTAATTTGTTTAAGGGCTCAGGACAGTTTACTATTTGTTCTAAATATTTCGCTAGTTCTTTGCAATTGTCTTGGTTATTTAGAGCTGATTGTCCGTTTTCATTTTGGAAGCAAAGACTTTGCGGTTGATAGCCTATTAATTTAGTTTTAAATGTTTTATAAAAGTTTCGGGTGTTAGTTTTTTGGAAATCTTTTTCTATTTCAATAAGTTGATTGTTTTCATATTTTCTTTTAGTTTCTCTAACTAGCTTCGATGTTTCTTTTCTTACTTCCAAAAAGATGTTATAGTTTATAACTGTCTTTTGACTGTTCCAATCTTTGAATGTTTTACTTCGGCTTAATACTCCTTGCTCGCAAACTTCATCCCACCACGGATGTTTTCTACGTTTTTGTAAAGGGACCAACTTTAAGGCTGTTTTAATAATTTTTTGTTTCAATTCTTGCCAGTTCTGTGCTGGTTGTTTATCTAGCTCTTCTGTTAGGGCTGGTTTTATTTTCGTTGGGTCAAACTTTGGTATTAGCAGCCTCTTTTGAATAAGTTTTCGAGGTTTTCAGCTAAGTTTGATACTAGTCAGGTGGTGATCCGTGTCTATATTTGCTCCTTTATCGACTCGAACGTTCAAAATCTCTTTATAATTGGGGTACGAATTGGCAACATGGTCATTTTGAAATTCATCCATGTACGTGTTTGGGCACATCCATGTCTTTTGTTTTGTTATTTTCTTCTTAAATTGTGTTGACATCCTTCTTAGATTAAACTGCGAACATAGTTCAACCAATTTTCTACCATTATGGTTGGCCCATTTATGAGTTGGAAAACTGCCGACAGTTTTCCTTCCTGTACTTTTTTCTTTCCCTAGTTGGGCGGCGTTGAAATCACCCGATAGGATTTTTACATGGTTGGTAGGAAATTTAGAGATAGTCTTTTCCAGAATTTCCCAGGACTTATTTACTTTTTCAAGATTAGATTTATTTTCTTCGTTAACCGGGAGGTGTGCATTGATTAATGTATAGTTTTTGTTAGCACATTTGAGGATAGTGTCATAAGTCGATTATTTACTTAGCCCGGACGCCCCAGAATCCGAAAGTCCGGTTGGCAGAGGATTGTCTACCTCCTGGGGTAATTTTGTAATTACTAGAACGATTCATCTTGTACTTTGAATTAAAGGTTTGAACCATGACGGTTCAGAGGTTAAGACTGGAGGGGGTTAGTTCCAGAATTTAAATATCAGCCGCACCACTGGTGAACAGACGCTGACCATTCAACCGCTTGATACAAGTCAGACGCTAAGTGGATTTTGTTTTTTTTTGTGCCTTGGTTCGGGGCTGCTTATTTTGAGATATTCGCAGCTGTCCATTAATATCTAATGGAACTTTCACTATCCACCACCCGTGACCCGTCCAGTATCTTAGGCTGGATATATATATATATATATATATATATATATATATATATATATATATATATATATATATATATATATGTATATATATGTATATATATATATATATATATATATATATATATATATATATATATATATATATATATATATATATTTGTATATATATATATATATATATATATATATATATATATATATATATATATATATATATATATATATATGTATATATATACGTATATACATACGTATATATATAAATATATATATATATATATATATATATATATATATATATATATATATATATATATATATATATATATATATATATATATATATATATACATATATACATATATTATATTTACACACTTTTTTTATATATATATATGTATAAACACATAAATATACAAACACATACAAATATATATAATTACAAAATCTCACATATATGATGTATCGATCGTTTTTGCCGAACGTTTTCCAATCGGTCGGTGTTGCTTGTAAATCAGGGTCGTGCCGTCGTTCGCGGATCGACGCCGGATTTAAGATTCCGCCGCCTCATGTGGTGATCCGAGGTTCGAGCGGCGAGTCAAGTCGTCTGTTCGGATACACAATCGGGTCCCTCTAATGTGGTGATTTTTACTACACACAGCGAGATCGTGAATTCGGCGGACCGTTAAATTTTTACGTGTCACGATTCATATGCGATCGGTTGTATTTTGTGTTGACATTTTCGCATGTTCCTTATATAATAATGCGTTCATGCGAAAAGTCTGTAACAATAACGTACACGTGCGGTAACTCTCAGCTTTCCGAGCGAGTTTTCTAACACGAAACGCTTCTCGTACGAGTTTCCCTTGTCGCTTTCAATCTAGCGAAGTGGTTCGGAGAGAATGTTTCGAGGTTTTATTGATGCCGAACGACGATATATCTTATGTATGGTCGTATCGGTTGTGCTCGGTTGGTCGTTTGCATCGATTTTTTTTTTGATTTATTATACAAACTACGTTTTTGATATTATTTCGTTCTACGAGTACGACGACGGGGAGTAGTGCTGTTGTCTTCGAACGTACCTTTGTCGTTGCTGCCGCCGCCGCCGCCGCCCGATGTAATAAATCGTGTGACGGCATGACGCGCGGTGACGCAGACGATAAAATTAATGACGATCGATAGCGCAGCAGCAATACACTCCGACGGCTACATCTCACACACGAATAAATATATAAAAACGGTGGTAGTTGTTTAAGACAAATAATAATAGTAATAATAATAATTAAAAAAAAGAACCGATGATACGACACAAGACACTAATTATAATGCAAGAGCGTGGCGTCTTGACCGGTTTTTCCGTCGTCTCGACGCACACTCGTCGTCGTCATCGAGAAAGTCGTCACGTTTCTCGTACCTACGCACGCACGCACGCAATCGCCCACCGATCCATACAGACCACGACGCACCGTTGTGCGCCGCCGCCTGCCTGGAGGAGGAGGGTGGTAAACGAACGAGCGAGCGACGGCGAAACGAACGACACTCGACGTGCGGACAACAGCAGCAGCAGCAGCAGCAATTGCAGCTCGCGCGCACAGTTCCCTGGTTGATCCTGCCAGTAGTCATATGCTTGTCTCAAAGATTAAGCCATGCATGTCTCAGTACAAGCCGAATTAAGGTGAAACCGCGAAAGGCTCATTAAATCAGTTATGGTTCCTTAGATCGTACCCACAATTACTTGGATAACTGTGGTAATTCTAGAGCTAATACATGCAAACAGAGCTCCGACCAGAGATGGAAGGAGTGCTTTTATTAGATCAAAACCAATCGGTGGCGGGTTCGCGCTCGTCATCGTACAACTTGGTGACTCTGAATAACTTTACGCTGATCGCACGGTCTCGCACCGGCGACGCATCTTTCAAATGTCTGCCTTATCAACTGTCGATGGTAGGTTCTGCGCCTACCATGGTCGTAACGGGTAACGGGGAATCAGGGTTCGATTCCGGAGAGGGAGCCTGAGAAACGGCTACCACATCCAAGGAAGGCAGCAGGCGCGCAAATTACCCACACGGGGAGGTAGTGACGAAAAATAACGATACGGGACTCATCCGAGGCCCCGTAATCGGAATGAGTACACTCTAAACCCTTTAACGAGGATCAATTGGAGGGCCAGTCTGGTGCCAGCAGCCGCGGTAATTCCAGCTCCAATAGCGTATATTAAAGTTGTTGCGGTTAAAAAGCTCGTAGTCGAATTTGTGTCTCGCGCCGCCGGTTCATCGTCCGCGGTGTTAACTGGCGTTTCGCGAGACGTCCTGCCGGTGGGCTTAGTCGGTTGCCGTCTGTTCGGGCGTGCGCCTCGCGGCGTGCGTTCGTTGGCGGTTTAACGGCGGCCCAAATCAATCCTGCCGCGGTGCTCTTCACTGAGTGTCGAGGTGGGCCGGCACGTTTACTTTGAACAAATTAGAGTGCTTAAAGCAGGCTAAAATTTCGCCTGAATACTGTATGCATGGAATAATGGAATAGGACCTCGGTTCTATTTTGTTGGTTTTCGGAACCCCGAGGTAATGATTAATAGGAACGGATGGGGGCATTCGTATTGCGACGTTAGAGGTGAAATTCTTGGATCGTCGCAAGACGAACGGAAGCGAAAGCATTTGCCAAAAACGCTTTCATTGATCAAGAACGAAAGTTAGAGGTTCGAAGGCGATCAGATACCGCCCTAGTTCTAACCTTAAACGATGCCAGCTAGCGATCCGTCGACGTTCCTCCGATGACTCGACGGGCAGCTTCCGGGAAACCAAAGCTTTTGGGTTCCGGGGGAAGTATGGTTGCAAAGCTGAAACTTAAAGGAATTGACGGAAGGGCACCACCAGGAGTGGAGCCTGCGGCTTAATTTGACTCAACACGGGAAACCTCACCAGGCCCGGACACCGGAAGGATTGACAGATTGAGAGCTCTTTCTTGATTCGGTGGGTGGTGGTGCATGGCCGTTCTTAGTTGGTGGAGCGATTTGTCTGGTTAATTCCGATAACGAACGAGACTCTAGCCTGCTAACTAGGCGCTTTTTGACATCGCAAAGGCCCGCCGTACGTGCGGGGTCCTCACGGGCTCCGCCGTTCGCGCGCGGTTTTTACTGTCGGCGTACAAACATTTCTTCTTAGAGGGACAGGCGGCTTCTAGCCGCACGAGATTGAGCAATAACAGGTCTGTGATGCCCTTAGATGTTCTGGGCCGCACGCGCGCTACACTGAAGGAATCAGCGTGTCTTCCCTGGCCGAGCGGCCCGGGTAACCCGCTGAACCTCCTTCGTGCTAGGGATTGGGGCTTGCAATTGTTCCCCATGAACGAGGAATTCCCAGTAAGCGCGAGTCATAAGCTCGCGTTGATTACGTCCCTGCCCTTTGTACACACCGCCCGTCGCTACTACCGATTGAATGATTTAGTGAGGTCTTCGGATCGACACGCGATGGCGCTTCGGTGTCGTCGATGTGTAAGAAAAGATGACCAAACTTGATCATTTAGAGGAAGTAAAAGTCGTAACAAGGTTTCCGTAGGTGAACCTGCGGAAGGATCATTACAGTGATCGATTGCCGTCATCTGACGCGCGATTAAGAACACGTCTGTAATTATTCTCTCGAATAATTCGAACTATCTTTTATTTTATTAAGAGACACAAGGGAACGACAACTTTGACGATCCTCGACGAACGACAGCAGCTCGTATCGCTCGTTGGTGCGTGCAAGACGAAAACGGAAAAAAGAATTTGTATCGGGTACCTAGATTTATGTTTCTACGCTAGCTAGCTAGCTAGCTCGCTCGCTCACTCGCCCACTCACTATCTATCTGGAAAGTGAGTGAGTGAGTGAGTGAGTGAGCGAGTCAGCCAGAGTACGAAAAATCTAAGGGATAAAAAATCCTCGTGGATTTTCCTTCCCGACGGTATTTAAACGATATGCGCCCGTACGATCTTTAAGTTTTCACATTTAACGCACACGCACGCACACGTGATCTGTCTGTAACGTCGTTGTGGTTGTCGTGGTCGTTTCTGTGTGATGTGTATGATATGGACCATTAACCATATCTTCATCATAATCGATTCCGTTATGATTTTTAAACATTCGTTGCGGTTTTTGTCGTCGACGCTGTCGACTGACGACGACGACGACGACGACCGTTACCGTGACGAGAGAAACGTAATATAAAACACCGTTCGTTTGTCGACGACGACGACGACAACGATGTCGACGGTGGATAATATTTCAACGTTTCGTTTAAAAATTTCGGAATCTTGCCATTTACATTTCTTAAAATGAACGTCACCGATACGGAGAAGTATTTTATTTCTCGCATCACAAACGAGTCGGACCATTACTGCCACGCCGCGATGACGAGGTTCGCCTTGGTCGTCGTCATCGTCGTGGCGATAGTTTCCTTCTCGTTAAATGAATCGATAAAAAAGATTACCCTAAACGGTGGATCACTTGGCTCGTGGGTCGATGAAGAACGCAGCTAATTGCGCGTCAACTTGTGAACTGCAGGACACATGAACATCGACACTTCGAACGCACATTGCGGTCCTGGGATTCCATTCCCGGACCACTCCTGGCTGAGGGTCGTACCTTATTTAAAGACTGC
>JARFXV010002581.1:0-92500 GCA_031761425.1 Cosmopolites sordidus | reverse complement strand
TATCATTGTAACAATGGGTTCTATGTACTTCTATGGACTTGAATGACTTCTTTGGACTTAAAACAATGGACTCACTGAACTGGACTCAAATGGACTCACGAAAATGATGCAAATAATGCTTAAATAATATTCATTATTAATTGTTTGACCAGTTTGAAAGAACTCTTTATGTAACTGTAATCGAAAGGAAACAGTTAACATGACTTTGATTTTTGAACGGCCGTAGTTTTGTTCGGCTTTGATACGTTTCTCAGTTGTTCTGCTGTTTCCGAGTCATAAGCATATATCGATGTTTCAAAAAATCATCTCTATAGTACCCTCAACACGACGATGTTTTACAAAAAAAACTAATTGTTTTCGTAATAAGACGAGAAGACACTGACACAATTAAACTCGAAAGGTATTTACCACTAAACTCCAATAATTTTATTGAACTTTTTAACGTGCCTTTCACTAACCCTGTCAGTGTCATCAGTAGATGATTGATTAAGTCATCTTCTAATGTTGCTAATAGGGTTAGCGAGAGAGATAGATATTGTGAGTCGAGAAGTTAAATAAAGTGGTTTGTTATTTAGTGGTAAATCTATGTGAATTTAATGTTTTACACCGAAGGTTCCAATAGAAAGGATCCATGAGACAATCCTAAATTGTTCTTCAAAATTAATTGAATTGATCCAAATGATAATTCAGTAATATCTATAGTGTCTATCTAGTGTAATATCTATAATATTTCTAATACTGCGATTTTTTACTATTGCTCAGTAAATGACCCTTGATTTTGGTAACATTTACTTCTTTGATGATACTCTACAATCACTAAAGACCGTGTACCATTTTTAAACATTTATTGTTGACATTTTTTTTGTCTATATAGCTACATTCTAAACATCAACACAAGAAATTTCGTTTTTTAGACAAAAATTAATGCAAATTCTTTGCTCGAGAAATGCATCCATTTTAAAAGATCGCCGACAAAATTTGAAAATACTTTCTAACTTAACAAGCGCCATATAGTTATAGCCACAGCTGTATTTACTCTACAAGAATAAATAATACAATCATTTTACAGTATTTTAACATGTCACATTATGGAATAATATTTATTCAGCTACTTTTTTACATACTTTTATTTTAATAAGCTTATAATTTCATTGTTGAATTGTTTATACGATACTGAATAATTATAAAAATGTTTTTCTTTGCTTTAGAATATGTCAGCTGCTGGATCAAGTGGATCAGGTAGAGGCAGAGGTGGTCAAGCAGCAGTTGGCGATCAAAAAGAAAGTAAAGAAACTAAACCTAACCCCAAGATGTCCAAGGCTTTAGGCACTTCGGCTAAACGCATTCAAAAAGAACTGGCTGAGATTACTTTAGATCCCCCACCAAACTGTAGTGCTGGTCCAAAAGGTGAAAATTTCTACGAATGGGTTTCTACAATTTTAGGACCACCTGGATCTGTTTATGAAGGTAAACATGGATCTTTTTGGTATTGTTTACATTTAGAGTAACATTTATGC
Organism: Cosmopolites sordidus; assembly: GCA_031761425.1. NCBI lineage: Eukaryota > Metazoa > Arthropoda > Insecta > Coleoptera > Curculionidae > Cosmopolites > Cosmopolites sordidus. The sequence goes on along the minus strand of JARFXV010002581.1, from coordinate 90,983 downwards.
ATTTTAGGAGGCGTATTTTTCCTAGATATACATTTTTCTCCAGAATATCCATTCAAACCGCCAAAAGTTACTTTCCGCACCAGAATTTATCATTGTAACATTAACAGCCAGGGTGTCATCTGTCTAGATATTTTAAAGGATAATTGGTCACCTGCACTGACTATTTCCAAAGTGCTGCTTTCCATTTGTTCTTTATTGACTGATTGCAATCCAGGTAGGCATTTCATCTTAATAAAGTGTCTTTCAAATTGAGCGTTTTTTTTTTAATTCTTGAATAAACAAAAATAAACACAGAATTTGCGTTGATTTAAAAATTGTTTTTATTGGTAATTGAAGTACAGTGTATGACATTTAAACACGAAAGATAATATCTGCTAAATCACCATCTCTTGCAGTTCCACAGACATCCACTTATCAAAATTTTGGTTGATATTGCATAACCTGACTTCCCATAACCCCAAAGAAAATAATCTAATAGTGTCAAATCACATGATCTTTATGGCCAATTAACATCACCATATCTTGCAATAATTCATCCAAGATATTTTTCTCTCAATAAATCAATTGTTTCATTAGCAGAGTGAGGTGTAACCTCATCCTATTGGAACCACATATCCTCCAGATTAATGTTCTTCAATTCAATTCACAAAATTCCAGTTTTCATCTAACGATATTGAATTTACTTTAATTACAACTTCACCAGCAACATTCTGAAAGAAATACAGTCCAATTACAACTCCTGACCATAATGCACACAAACAGTGATTCTTTGTAAAGGTTTCTCATGAATCAATTATGAATTTTCCTCATTACAAATACAGCAATTTTTTCCAAGCCAACACAATACACAATGCGTTAAAATTGTTGAATTATTTTATGAAAATAGGCTTTCAGTAAAAAATTTTGAAAACACTATCAATCGAATTGTTCAAATATTTGAAGAAACTGGTTTGGTGGAGTTGTGTTGTTGAAGACCCAAAAATTTCCAAAATTCCAAAAATGTTTTTTCTCAAAAAATCATCTGTTTGTTTTTTGATTCAATTGACAAATGCTCGACGTTTTGAATGATTCAGTGGCTGTAGTTCCTTATATGACTTCAAAAATAAATCCTTTGTAAAATACGCCATTTTGTGGTTTCAGTGAGTTCAAATTGTTGTGAACGACTAATGGAATCTGTGTTTGATTCACGAATTATAAAAACCGCCCAATTTGAACGATCTGTTACACTTTAACAGTGGGTTTCAAAACAAATACTATTCAAATCAAAAAGTATGCGAATTAATTTAAAAAAATGCAAACACATTGCTTATCACTAGAGACCGGATTTGTTATATAAAATGAGTGAATAAATCGTCATCACATTAACTTATGAAAATTTCTATATCGCCAAAATGTTTATAAATTTTTGGAGTACATTGGATTATTTCATATTTTTATGTTGTATGGTAAAAAAGTTACTGTACAAAGTAAACACAAGGATAAAGCTAAATTAGTATGAATTCATTTTTCTATAGAACGAGTCACTAGTGTATGACTATTACTAAACATACTGATAAGCAGTCACACTGCCCGAGCTCAGTCAAAAATCCGCTCTCTACTTATCACCATTAAGCTGAATTGAATTTTGGTTTATGGCTGCTTCGATAGCTGAGGCAATTTAACAGCCCCATAAATTGTTTATCTAGAAAACTGATGTTCAAAATTTCTTCATTCTAGTATCTAATAAAATGATTTTCAAAGATAACATGTACTTTGATAACAGCATATTCACCGTTTTATGGTTTGTATATGCATATTTTGAACAAGTATTACAGGGATCCTTGAAAAATTTTCATGAATTTGTTGTAATAGGTGTGCCCATAAATAATGTCGTTTTTTGATACTGTACAAATTTTTGAACAGTTAATACATTTTTGTTCTACAATAGAATCTCCATCGTTATTAACAATCTTCGCCAATCTAAAACTTTCTATTCCCTTTGATTGTAAAATATGGGTGATTTTAAAGTAACATTCTTCTGGTACAGTTTTAATAGCTTTGAAGCCTTGCGAGGGTAGTTCCAGAAGTACCCTACCTAGCAAAGAAAATACAATAAATTTGAAAAAAAATCTTTATTTCTCTATATAGTCTCCTTTTAGCTCGATGCACTTTTCCCCCAGCGATGTTATAGGGAATAGCTTCGATTTATGTTGAGAATGATCAAGCTCCTCAAAATAGCCATCAATCGCAGACTCAACCTCTTCATTGTTGGCAAATCTTTTACTACCGAGCTATTTTGTTTGGAAGCAGAAAATATTCCGAAGGGGCTAAATCTGGCGAATAGCCATTGAGGAAGCAATTCGAACTTTAATTTTTGATTTTGACCGGCGATAACAGATGTGTGAACTGGTACAGTGTCTTGAAACAAAATTTTCTTTCTCGCCAAATGCAGCCGTTTTTTCTTGATTTCATCACTCAAACGCTGCAATAAGTTCGCATAATACTAGTCTTTGATTGTTTTTCCTTTCTGAAGATAAGCAATGAAAATTATCCTACGCGCATCCCAAAAATTAACGCAATGACATTTCAGTCAATGGTTATAAATCGACACAAAAACTCAGCTTTATTCCTGTGAAACTTCGCCAAACAAATACTAAGTAGCGTCGTCTAACTTCAAACTTAAGCTTTATAAAGTTTATACTTTCTACCAGTCATTCTTTTCAAACAACGACCGCCATCTATACGCCATGTTGGGTACTTCTGGGACTACTTTCGGATATTGTCATGCTGCAGAATAAAACATTTCTAATTAATCAGTCTTAGACGTTTTTGAATCAAAACCATGTTTAGTCTATCAAGCTAAGCATCATAAGATGCAGAACTCATTGTTTTATTAGGGTTCAGAACATCATCGTGAATAATTCCTGTAAGATAGCACAATGCTGACAGGGATACTTTTTTAGGGTGATAATCTGGTTTTGGAGTCGGCAAAGGTATAGGATCTACTTTTCATCTCATATAACAATTTGTTGAAGAAAAAGATCTCTGAATTGCGAAACGCCCCGCGAAAGACTGCAAATACTACCTACTTTTTCAGTGTTTTTTTTTCTAAATTTATTTTTAATTGTCCTATAGCATCAATGCAATTTTGTTATATGTCTTCAATATGATATCAGAATAAGGTATTAGCCACTGTAACTTCAGTTTCTTATGTGAAAATATTATTGCAAAATTTGTTGCACCAGTTATCACAGTCGCATCGCTATAAAAAAAATAATTCATACTACTTTAGCTTCATCGTTGTGTGTACTTTGTTCTTTTTTACTATAAAACATATAAAACGAAATAATCCAATATACCCGCGATCTAGGTATTTTCATAAATTGAAGTGAGAACACCAGGAAGTATAAGAAGTCCAGTCTCTACTTATAAGTGTTTTTAGACTTTGCATTTTGTGCTTCTTGAAATAATCTTTAATATGAATTAGTTTTTATCTTATTCAGGAATTCAGTTTTTGTTGCATTGGCCTCTTAAGGCATAATTTGAAAGTAATATGTTTTATAGTAATGTATGTCAAATGTTCCCACTTAAATTTGTTTTTTTTATAACAAAAAAAGGATTATTGTCGTATGTCAAAATTGAAATTACTACCACTAATTTTTCCCTCTATAACACATTTTAAACTATTCACGTCGCGTTAAAAACAAATGACAATTTGATTTAAACTTTTTAAAATGTCCATCCCATTCCTCGTGAAAGAAATTTCGTCGGTTGATAAAATATTGAATACAAAATTTGGATTCATTTGAGGTCTTATGTCCGCAATTGTCCAAGTTATGTTGGCTTCAAAGGCGTCAATAGTAGCTGATTTGTTGAACCTAAGATTTAACATAACCCTAAAGAAAATAATGTAAAGGCGTTAAATCACACCTTGAAATCATTTTCTCGTCGAATTGTGTCCTCAATAATTCGATTGTTGCGTTGGCTGTATGACATGAGGAGCCGTCCTGTTGGAACCACATCTCCAAATCAAATTTTCCACGTAGTCAAATAACAAAGCCCAACTTCCTGCGAACGGCGACAAATTGATAAATTTGCTTCGTCATCAACACTGCTAGTAACAGTGGCGATATTTTCTTCGGAATACACAGGTGTTTTTTGTCTTGTTTTTGTTTTAATATCGAGCAGCGTGAAATATTGTTTGAAATTTGTCGATAATTTAGCGAATACTCCGTCCGGCCATTATGTACACCATAAAATTCACGAAGTGCTCTATAAGTTTGGCGCACAGAACACTGATTTTAATAATAAATTTCGACAATTTGCAAGCGTTGCTCTGATGTTAAATGTTCCATGATGATTTGCCAGAATATACAGAATAATTTAGACACTAAGAGGCGCGCAACTCACAGTTTGTTTGACAGCGACCCCCTCTCGGATGTTCGAACACGCTAAAAAAATGTCACCCTATATTTTTGGTTTTAAATCGCACTTGAATGCACGCAATGAAACACAAATAATTTTTGTCGCAATTTTGTCGATATTGTGACCTTACCACAACCTTCAGGGCTGATGTACAGCAGGATTCTTACTTAAGATAAACGTTTTTACTAAGTTCATTAGTTTATTTGTCATTTTTTCGTTATATAATATCCAATTAATATTTTGCGAATCTGATTTTTCACATATTTGCTTAAAATGATAATTCTTATGTAAAGAACTTTTTCCGTAAAATAACGTGAAGAATCGGTGGTTAAATTTTCGAAAGTACTTTTCCTCACACCCAGTATGTGATTCTCTAAGTCGATTGCTGCATTATTTTTAGTTGAAATCCATGTACTGGATTGGATGCTTTATTGTGCCTAGAATAGATAAATTTAAATGTTCTCGTTTCATTCTCCGTATTTAATGATTTCAGTTTTTGCGGCTCAAATTGCCTAAGTTTGTACTCGTCTTCAGTTTCTCTATTTTTTTATTAGGTGGTTTTAGCCAAAATAATATGACTATCACATATTCAAGAAACTTTTCCACAAAATACTTGTTTGCAGTTTTTCAACGCGCGTTTCGCTAACCACTATCAGGGGGTAATTATGTGTCTTGAGTCTTACGCATTTTTAAATTGGTTTGCCTGTAAGTGAACTGCTAAAATTAGATTATATGATTAAAGTGCAAACAGATGATTTGTGGAACTAATACTAACACTGAATGTACAAATTTATGAATTGATCAAAAGAAACGCTAATTAGTTGGGTGAAAGTTTTCTTATACTTACAAGATGTAATTAATTAATAATTCATTTTAAATGTATTGGCAAACATTAATTTGAATAGTAGTACATTGAAGTAACTTACTGTGATATAAATAAAAATTCATCTCTACAACCCTACGTTCTATTCTAGCCGATCCTCTAGTAGGTAGTATAGCAACTCAATACCTGCAGAATCGGGAAGAACACGACCGTATTGCCCGACTCTGGACAAAACGTTATGCAACGTGATTCCCTCGCCCCACCTACTGCCCTTCCTCTCATGTTCCCAGGGCTGCCAGCGCAGGCAGAAAAGGTATTTTTTCTCTAAACTCAAGAACTAGTGTTTTAAACTACAACATTTGTAAGTTATCTCTGCATTTTGTGATCATTAGTGTTACAAAAGTAGAGATATTATTGTTTATGTTCCCAACATAAATATTACTGTAGTTCTGAGCAATATCTTCCCTTTTTGTGCTCCAGGCATATGCATTGTCAATCTTAATTTTAGTATTAATATTAAGGAATTGATTTCTACGTGATTTTTGTTATAATTAATTTTAAAATATATTGTGCATTTTTTAATTGAGTAAATTATAAAAATTGATATATTAATTTTGCAAATTGTGATTGTGACAATGTATTATGTCCAAATGTATGGAACTTCAATTTTGTGATCGTTTTAGTATACTGCAGTTGCCAAAAGTCTACGTTCGACAGTCACTAATCATTCATAACTTACATGTGATTGATTCTTTATTTTATATTTAGCTATAGACTATACCACGAGGCGACCGTATTTTGTCTTTCATATCATACTAGTTTGATTTTCTGATCTAATATTATGCCAAGATCAAATCGACCTTCCGGGAGTAGTACAAGGAAAATAAATTGATAATATTTTATATACAGGTACATTTAAAATATGTTTTTCTGTTGAGTGTCTAAATCACTCAAATATCAACGATTAAAACAAATTCACCTTTATTATTTTGCTTATGTTTTGAAATGTTGTGGCCTAAAATACGACGATTTTATTTCCTTGAGGCTACTACCAATATCATAAAATCTAAAAGTGAAAACCATTAAGTTATTTCTGTGAAATATGTCCTCCTTTGCAGATAGTCCTGCAGATAGTGCAATTTAATCCCCGTAGAATTGCTTGTGCAGAACTACTTAATTTTATAGTGATGTGCTCATTCTCAAATGAAAAAGCATGTTGCTATAAATCTTCTCTCCTTATCAGCTTGTGTAAAATATTTTTTTTTACTAAATTATAAGAGAATATGGACTATTCTTCTAGGTACTGTTTAGTTTATAATTAATTATTAAATGTAACAATAAATTTTAGTACGTAATCAGATAATTTGTTTTATTTTGCCTACCTTATAAATAAGATGGTTCTGAAAAAATGCAATGGTAAATATCGTTGTGTTATCTACAAAAAAAAACTGATAATTTTTGCATAGAGGACGAAGTTCGACAAGAGGAGTGTATGCCGCCTAAATTATTCAACATCGTACCGGAAACTCTACAGGTCTTCAAAAACCTAAATTGACAGGAAATCGGAAATGTAGATTTGTCTAAATCTGAAAAGTTGTCTTGGCTTCATCTGGTGATACATTTTTTCAGGTTTGAGAAAAAACATATCTGGAAGCCAAATCTGGAGAATATGGCGGACGTGGAAATACTTCGCAACGTAGATCCTGGTGTTTTGCAGCAACAACCTGATACAACATAATTAGCCTGAATAACACTCTTCAGTTCATAGTTAAACCAAATACTCTGTGGTGATTGTCTGGCATTTTGCAGCCCCATAAGTTTATGCATATGTCCGAAAGTTTGGAGTATTCAGACATTTCACTTTTTTATTGATATTAAGGTTTTCTTTTACATGTTTACATAATCATTTTATTACAACTCTTACTGGTACCAAATAAAACTCGACACCAAATGACCAATGTTATAAAATAGCTTTATTATTTTGGAGTCAAAAAATTACAATGTACCAATTGCCTTCAAAAATAATTTAAAAATAAAAAAAACTTTCAATAAAACTAATAAGCAGTAGTTCCTCCATGGGTCTGTAGGCGGTTTGGCATGCTGTCGATTAAATCATCAATTTGGGCTTGTGGAATTATTTCCTATTCTTCATGAACAGCATATTTTAGTTCTAACAAGGTAAGAGGCGAATTGTTTCGTTTATTGATGCGTGTTTTCAGAATGTTCCAAGCATGTTCAATAACATTCATATCGGGGGATTTTGCTGATCACCCTAACTTGGTTATTCTTCAAGAAAATGTTGTACTGCTGCTGTTTGATGAGGAGATGCGTTGTCATCCATGAAAACAAATCCATCGCCCACTGCGCCTCAGAACAGACTTACAACAGGATTTAAAACTTCACGATGTAGACAGCACGAGTGGCTCTTCTCTCCAGGACCAGTAGAGCTGTCCGTGTACCCCCCATAATATCACCCCAAAACATCACACGCCCACCTTCAAATGTGACACGTGGTTGAGCTGTTTCTCGTCGGGCTTGCCGACCTGGAGCTCTCCATACTAATGTTCTTTGTGAAGCAAAAAACAAGCCTATTCCTGTCTCATCGGAGAACATCACGTTATTCCAGTTAGGTCTATGATCCACCATTTTTCGAGCCAATTGCAATCTTACATTTTTTGTTGAAGGATTAGATTGGGAACCCGTAAAGGTCTTCTGAGATGCAAATTTCCGCTTTCAGTCTACGTGTTATCGTTTTTCGTGAAAAATTTATCCCTTCAAGCCTAACAAGCTCCCTTGATATACCGCTTGTAGTTGTCAGACGATTTCTTCGAGCTATCATCGATATCTGCCGGTCTTGTGCAGCTGTTGTACGTCGTTTTCTGGGGCGACCCTTTACGTCATCTGTCTCTTGGAATTTTTAATAAATTTTTGATACATGACTTTGGGAAATACCTACAATTTCTACGATATCACTTTAATTAAAGCCCTATTGTAAGAAAGCAATCAGTCTTAATCTGTTAAAATGAGATATCATGTTTCTAGGCATTTTTAAACGGATTGATTGAAAATTGAAAATGAACTGATGAACTTTTGTTATTTTCATTTAAAAACTGTCTTAAATAAATATCCATCACAATTTTTAGAGTATCATAAGCGTAGATATCCAATTTGTAAATATTCCAATCTTTTGGACATATGTTTATGTAGTACCACACAAATTAGCAAAACGTAACTATGACTTCCTGTAGGTGGAACCGTTCTCACTTCCTTTGACGCACTTTCATCTGCTTCCACCCACTGTTTGTACTGCTGCTTCGTCTCTGGCATCTAATGGTGATCCATGTTTCATCTGCCATTATAAAACGTCGAGGAAACTTGGCAGAATCACTTCTAAATAAGTATCTTGAAATATATTCATTCGAATATATCTTTGATCAGCACCCATCGAGCAGAAAGCTTATTCATACCTAAAACAAGTTGTTTAAAAGTAGTGGATACGGTCTATCGAGATGTTTACAATGTCAGCAATTTCGTGCACTTTCAGTCGACGATCATTTATTTGTTATACATCACATTTCTTGAACGTGTTCTCTTCGAATGGCCATGAAGATCGACTACTTTCTTTGGGGCTATTTTAAAGCAGGCACCAAATAATCGAGGAGTTAAAAACAATCCGTCAAATCATTGAAAAATATACCAAAATTATAACCCAAAAGCAGCAAAACAATCACAATTTTTAATATTATTTTTTTTTTATTTATATTTTTTCCCGTGTGCTATAAAAACTTATAACACAGTTTTAATATGAATACAGTTTAAAAATGTTATGATCTAAAATACGTGCATTTTTTCTAGAGCTTCTAGGTAGGTACAAACAGTATTCTAAAATAGTACAAAGAATATTCTTCATTTCTATTTTTAATCAGTTTTTTTAAGTTTTTACTTTTATTAGTTGAATTTATTCCCAAAAGCGGGTTTGAGGGTCCTCTAGTTGACTTAAAACGATATTTGTGTGAGATATCCTCAATTTAATATTCGTAGGCATGACACTTTTGCATGTAATTTTTCTTGTTTTATTTAATGCATGTTCCAAGTACGAAATGTGAAGTCATAGAACAGCTTCTTTAGGAAGGAGATTTGCACCTGGAAGGAAATGCGAAAGGAATTATGCATTTAAAATTTCAGCAGGTGCAAATCTCCTTCCTAAAGAAGCTGTTCCGTGACTTAGTGTTCGATCTGGCAACATTGTTGACTTCCCCTTGAGCAGGGCAGGGTCAGTTCAACAGCTAATACATCTTCAGTGCGTGTTTGAGTCAGGGTCACTTGGAGTGTGCGTCACTTGGGAGTGCGTCAGGGTCACTTGGAGTTCCATAGCAATTATTTTCGTGAATTGGCTTTTTCTGATGCGTTCTAAAAATGAGTGAAAACACTTTTGAGCGATGGTGTGCTATCAGGTTTTGTTTCATATAAATACTTTGGGACGGAAACACAGTGTGACGGAAAATTTTGCAAAACTCCTAAAATGAAAAGCATACCGATTTGCTTTTTTGATAACTAGGATTTTTAAAAGTTCTTAAAAGACTGTGAAAAAGGATCATTTGTATGAGACCGATCCATCAAGAACACCTGGGTGCTGCATCACGACAATACGCCTTGGCACACAACGATTTTAATTAAGAGTTCTTCAATTAAAAGTAACATCAATGTAGCTCCGCAAGCCCCTTATTGGCCAGGCATTTTCCAAAAAATGAAAATTCACCTCAAAGACACTATTTTGTTACGTTGCAGAATACTGAAAAGACCGTAACCGACCAGCTGAAGGCGATTCCAGTACAACTATGAAGAGTGGATAAACTTTCTGCAGGGCGGTGTGGCCACTTTGAAGGAGACATTGTTGAATTTAATTTTCAGTTGAATATAAAAATTGTAAAAAAAGTCGGTCTTATCAGATTATTTATACACCTCGTAGTTCTAAATGTATAAACAATGCCTCATAGCACATTGCACCATATTTTAACAGAAGTATAAATAGCTGAAAATGTATGACATTTAAATTTGTAGTATTCTTAAGAACTTATAAAATAACAATGCATATACAGGATGTAAGTGAAGGTACCTTCGTTAATTTAACCAACGATTCCTTAACTTTTTTTAACCAAAAGTTTCCTAATAACATGTATCCAAAATGCAACCATTTCCTCGGAGAACAGGTCAGAACGGTCACTTTAATTTTCTTAACAATAGCAACGTCGTGTTTATTTCGATCGAACCCTCTTATAGTCTTGTTTATTTGGATCCATCGTATTACTTTTTGTTGCATTGGTCTCTTAAGATATTATTTGTGAATAAAATATAGTATTGTTATAGCCATTTATTTCATACGTTTCCTCATAAATTTGGTTTGTTTCGTTACAAAAAAAGAGAAAGACTTACACATTATTGTCGTTTAATGTAAAAGTTGAAATTACTAGCACTAATTTTTCATACAATAACACGTTTAAAAATCGTTAAAAATACGATTCACGTCACATTAAGTAAACACATAATTATTTGTTTTATCAAATTAACTGTTCAAAATGACAACCATCCCTTTCCTGGTGAAAAAAGCTTCGTGGGTTCATAAAATATTGAACAAAAAATTTGGATTCTTTCGGTTTTGGGCATTCAAAATATTTTGACCTGTGCGAAAAATCATTAGGTAAGAATGCTTGTATCCTTTGTACATGATAAGGGTACAGTAATTTTTCTTTTAGTGTTCAATGTACTATTCCATGAGGAACACCAATTTGTCGTGCAATTCTTCGTGTACTTCTAGTAGAATTCGCTTCTAAAGGACCAACTTCTCGCTGCCGCCCACATTCTTGAAATTGTGGAACCACACTACCCGTATGCAAAAATCTTTGAGGAACTTGGACAAATGTTTGCCAATCTGGAAGCGGCCTTTCCCAATGCACCACTGGTAGGCAAATAATTTTAGTCTTAATTTTGAAATAACAAACATTGTTTTTAATTTAAAAAATGTTTTAACAATGTTCATTCGTTACAATATTTGCCAAATGTGGTTATTCACATATTTGCTTAAAATGTTAATTCTTATCATAGCTTTTCGATTGGTGATTTAATATCTTAGCATTTTTTTCTCACGAGCCCTTAGGTTTGTGACCTTCCTTGTAAGAAATTGTTTTCTTTAAAATGATATGAAGAATCATTGGTTACATTTACGAAAATATGTTCCCTTACACCCTGTTTACAGTTCGTATTCTAATTTACCGAGTCAGAATATGTGAACAGGAATATTTTATAGTTTGTTGTAGAAATTATGGCATCATCTATCAGGATTGATCGTTTGGGGTGAAAATTATAAATTAGAGACTACTTATATTACTATAAGATAATTTAAATGTTCAAAAGCAAGACGTTATCAACAATATTTTTCCATGGTAAGCATGATGCGCATAGAGCATACTTGGGATGTGATAGATCGCAAGGTCCGTATACTTGCTAACTCTCTATTGCATCGTTTCTCAACCTAGGAGTCGCGTGCATTTGGGGGCAGTATGGAGGGTCGCAATGGGTTTAAAAAAATGAGACCCGTATATAAAACATCATTTTATTAAAGCATTTTTAATTAAAAGCAAATTAGAGCAAAAAAAAAGCAAAGTTATTAATTAAAAAAGTTAGAAAATAAAATATTACAATATAATAAAATAAAATAAAGTAATAGCCAAAGTTGTTTGAAATAATAATTTTATGTGACTGTTGATTTTGTTTTTCACGTAAAATTTTTTATATACGTAGATCATCATTGCAAACACACATAAGCAAATTATTTCCCAGTTATAATAAACGATTTCTATATTTAGTTTTTAAAGCCACCATAGACGAGAAGCTTTTTTCGCATAAGTAAAAAGTGGCGAAGGGAAGCAATGTTTTCAAAGCTTCCGTATTTACATCGTCGTGCAAGCCAAAACTTATCTAAATATTGAGTTAAAAATTCTAATTGCTACAACATTTTCATCAAACTGATTGAGAACCCATCTTTTCGACAAATCATTGTCATCATATCTGGAAAATATTCCAGTAGCTGATTTTTCAATTCGCGTAAATACGTTTTCATGCTCTCCAACACGCCATCAATAACAGAATTTTCTAAATCTATATTTTTGGAAATATAATCCGAAGGTAAAGTGAATGCATCAAAATTGCGTTTTTCAAGGCATATAATCAAAATGCCATTGGCTTTTGAATGTGTGTGTTCGCCTGTCAAATGTGAAAATATATTACTCAAGTAAGCCAACAGTGATAAAGTTTCTGCATCTTGTAAAATCTCTGACAATGGGCTATTTTATCTGTATAAAAGATTTTCAATTCATCTCGCAATTCAAAAAGCCTCGTCAGAACTTTTCTTCGCGACAATCATCTGACTTCAGAATGAAAAAACAGTGAGTCGTATTTGGCACCCATTTATTCGCATAGAATATTTTGTAAATTATCTGGGATCTTTTTTTGTAGCAAGCGCATTTCTGTAAACAGTGAGTCCATTCCATATGTTGATATTATCTTCTAATTTTACTGTCACACCACTGTTCTTCCATTAGTACATACCGCAAAATGAATTTATTAAAACCAAGTTTTCGAATCGGACAAAACACAAACATTGCGCCAAGTTTGTACATGATTTAACCTTTTCAATTTGTCTCCGTCGTGAAAGCTTTTCCACAATCGTGTGGGGCTTAGACTCCCTGGCCATTCTTAATGCTACTAAATAGGATATTTGAAGTGCTGCAGTCTCATTACGGCGTGATTTGTTAATTTTTCAAGACGTGTGATTTACGCTCGAAAAATTCTACTTATTTGATTTTTTAAAGACGGGTGTGGCTTTCAGTGGACAGAACTTGATAACAAAGAACACACTAGCAATGAATCCATATTTTAAATATGTTTTATTGCACAATCTGGTATTTTTCTTTACTGTTTCACCAGATGTAGACGGTGCATTTCATTTTGTCACAAATTTGTCCATTTTAATTAATATTATTAATTTATTTTATTACCACACTGTTAATATATTTAACATTAAATAAGAGAAGTCGTTGTATTTAACACTGGATGAGAGAAGAAATCGTAGTACTTGTTTTCGTAAAAACGTAATGAACAATGAAACTCTTCGTCTCATTCCTTTGTTTTTATTACCAAAGCGCATAGCTTTACAAACCTGCCTAAGCGCACTCGGGACGAACGATACGTCTCGCATGCGCGGGCGGATCATTTTCAAATGGGTGCAAGTGCAAGGCACAGGTTTGAACAAGTAACAGTAATATAAGAACAATAATATAAGAGTTACACAAGTCTTCTAGTTCGGTATTTGTGGCTGTGTGCGGTATTTCGGTATAAGTGTAATGGCCCATTCACACATACATGCGTTATTGACGATTCGTCATTTAATACAAAGACAAATAGATTATTCGTTTTGGTGTATTTTTTCACGAATTGTAAGCGTGTAGGAGTTTATAAGTCATTTAAAAATAAAAAAGATTCTTCATAAATCACGATACTAAAAAAAAGGACGAATCGTCGCCGTGTTAACCGGCCGATGTAAAACTTTGATAAATGTTGAATTAAAATATTGTAGTGAGGGGGTCGCAACGTTTTTTACTTAACCTTTTGGCATTTAGTTGGTCGCTACACTAAAAAGGTTGAGAGACGATGCCCTATTGAGCAATGCTCACTCACTCCGTCGATCATGCTATTACTGAATTTTCTCTGTAAAGACGTGAATTTTCAATGCAAGCTTTATTTTTTATTTACAATATTGTGTTACGAAATGATGCATTTTTCTGTCACCCATTGTACAGAGGCTTTACTTCACATTTAATTTTTTTATCTTGAATTATTTAGTGAAGGTAATATTTTTCACCAAAATATTACTAAAATTTCCCCTACAAATCGTACAAAGCAATTATTAGCCAAGCACGATATTTAGCCAATGGCATTCCATCTTGCTTACTTTCCAAAAAAGCACATAGAATGGATTTAGGATGCTGAGCGCCTTGGTAAGCCTTACATGCACAAAACTATAATTTCAAAGAATTTTAACCGCCCTTTGATGGACATGGCCGTGAATCGGAATCAATGCAAACCACTATTTTTACGACTCATTGGTTCACTGCCATAAACGGTTTGAATAGTTAAATCTAAACTTAATCGTAGCTTTGATGATTTTTTTAAATCAATGCTGAAAATATACTATTATGTTTCATATTACGAATGAATAAGAGATGCATTTTTTTATAACTTCAAGACAATTTCTAATGGTGAAAACTTAAAAAGATCATTCTAAAACACATGTATTCATTCAAAAATGGTCAATTACGCGAAGTGCATCATACTTAACAAAAATTCATTAATGTACTGGCCAATTTCACTAATGTATTAGGTTGCTGAGAAAGTTCCTAGAGATGTTTCCATTAATTGCTCTTTTAACGTTTGTAAACAAAAATCTGTATTGGATTAATAATGGATATTTACATATTAATTCCTGTTATATTTACAATATTTACTTTCAGATTCGTTTTCGTCGTTCAAACAAAAAACCAGATTTGTGCCATTTACGGAGAAGATTTTGTTTGGTGGTCACAAACACACACACGCACCCATGCGCACACGCACACACACACACACACACACACACACACACACACACACACACACACACACACACACACACACACACACACACACACACACACACACACACACACACACACACCCGCGCGCGCGCGGATACAGAACATGGACACCCACAATCACATTAAAAGCTTCGGGATAGAAATACCTGCATATGGATCAGAGAACAAACGAAGGTACGTGACATCATTGGAAGAGTGAAATAATTGAAATGGAAGTGGGCAGGCCATATAGGGAGACGATGCGACGACAGATAGACCAAAGCAATCCTGGAATGGATACCGCTTAATCATAAACGCCCACGAAGAAGACCGAAAACACGATAGACGAATGAAATCAAGTATATTGGACCCGAACGGCAGAGGAAAGCTCAGGAGCGCGCGAGTTGGAAGCATGTTGGGGAGGCCTTCATCCTGCAGTGGATCGACAGTGACTGAATAATGATGATGAGATTTACCCTGCGGGTTCCAGTCCAATCCAATTTTGGCTATACAGTTGTTTTGTTTTCTGAGTCTGTGCCCAATCCATCCCCACTTACGAAGTGCTATAACGTGATCAATTTTCTTTTGGTTTGTGTGATGGGGTAAGTCTTCGTTTCGAATATTGTTCGGCCAGAATATGCGGAGTATTTTTCGCAAGCATTTATTTATGAAGACCTGAAGTTCTTTTTTGTTATTGTCTTTGTTATTTTCTACGTTTGACATTTGTAGAGCAAGACGGCCCTAACATTGGCGTTAAATATACGAAGTTTTGTTTACGTTGAGTATTGTGTTGATCGCCATATAGGTGCTAGAGCTCCAAAAGTTCCTTGAGCCTTTCGTATTCTGCTTTTGACATCATGATCTGCACCTCTATTTGTTTGTGAGAATGCTGCCCATGTATAGAAAACTCTCCACGTCTTCTATAGGTTGATCCGTTGAGGAAGAAAGGGCTGAAATTTCTGGTGTTGATTCTTAACGACTTTGTCTGGTGACATTGATTTTCAGGCCTACTTCTGGGCTTCCGTTGTAAGTCTTTTTACCATATGGACCATATTGTTGTATTGATGCGACATAAGGCATATGTCATCCGCGTATTCAAGATCCGTCAAGCTAGAATTGAGGGTCCACTGGATGCCGCATTGACCTTAATTTTTTTAAGGACATAATCTAGCAGAACATTGAAGAGAAGAGGACACAAGACACACCCTTGCCACACACCAGTAAAAATTTTCAAATTCCTCGCTTCACCTTGGGCTACACAGCACTGTGCATTCGTATACATTTCCCGATTAAAGCGTATAATTTTTTCGGGTATTCGTTTTTGTGTTATACAATCAGTACATACAGTTATAATGTTATACTACGCAATTGTCACAAATGCATAGGTCTCCTTTTTTTTTGGTAATTTCGGGATCGGGATTATTGTTTGACTCACACATCTGATTTATCAAGGGTCGTACCAATTCAGAACATAACTCAGGGTCTACCTTGAGTAATTCTGCTGGTATATTATCCAGTCCCGGGGCTTTGTTGTTTTTAATGCTCTTATAACTCGTATTTCCATTTTCGAAGGTGCATCACAGTTAATGGGAAGTGGGAAGTTGCCTGCGTTATTCTTGGTGTTTTGCTCCCCATTGTTCTTGATTTTGTTCGATTTGTGGTGGTCCACCCAGCATATTTTGAAAATGTTTCTTTCATCTACTGAGTTGTTCTGGGAGTGTGGCCAGAACTTGCCCCGAGATTGGTTTAACGGGTCGTGCACCAGTCTTACATGACTTTCTTGGTTATTTGATAAAGTTGTCTGGTGTTGCCGTTTGTTGGAGAGTTTGTGTTTCTTGTACCATTTGTTCAGCCCGTGCTCTTTTATCATGACGTGCAGACCTTTTTACAGCCTTGTTTAACTGCTTCTTGTCTTTTAAGTCTCCGTTCTGTGCTTTCTATCTGTATTATTTTTCCTTCTCCTCTCATCTTCTCCGAATAACCTTCCACGTTTCGTCTTTTTTTCCTAGCTGATTATTCACCTTTCTCACGGTGGTTTCTGTAGTTTCTTTTAACAGATAGGAAATTATATCCCAATTTTCATTTTCCGGTAGTAACTGAATATTATTTCTCAACGTCTGTTTGCAACTTCCTATTCCTTGGGTTGTGTTGTTTATATAAACTATTTTCTGATGTCGTACCTTTCCCTTCCAAGAGCATTTGGTTTACAGGTGTTTGTTGCAAGTTTCAGTTATATGAAATGCTAGAAATGTCTGCACATCTTCTGTTTCGCACATCCAATAGCGAAGTTCTCCATCTTCTTGAAATCATGATGTGATCTATCTGATTTTCGGTCCTTTGATCAGGTGAGACCCAGGTAAGTTATAAGTTGAACAAAAATTTATGAGGAGTTCGCCGCTTTCACTCATTTCACCCAATCCGTGTTTACCCATTACTCTTTTCAAACTAGTATTATCATTTCCAATGTTTGCATTTAAATCCCCGATTACAATAAGGATGTCATCTGATGCTATTTCTTGTATTGTACGTGGGAGATTATCGTAGAAATTTTGTTTTTCATCTAAGTCAGAAACATCAGAGGTGCGTAACATTGAATTATGGAGATTTTTCGAATTTTTGTGAAAAATCTGGCGACCAATATTCGGTCATTTATAGTTTTCCAGGAGATAAAACTATCTTGCCAGTGTGTTCATCAGAATGCCGACTTCACTTTCGTGTGGACTACCTTCATCTCTTCCACTATACAACAAGAGTTCACCCGAAGAAGCACAATGTTCACCTTGTCCATTCCATCGGACCTCTGATAGGCCCAATATATCTAATCTATAGGAGATCATATCTTTAATAACCTGAGCCAAGCGCGATGTTTACAATAATGTTCGCATATTCCATGTGTCAAAATGTAATATTGTCCTGTACCAGCCAAAGTCGCCAACAAATGATCCGTCTGGTTTACTGATATTGAAGCTTCTGTAATAAGGTTTAAATAAGGTTCAATTTAAGATAAAATTGGTTATTGGCCAAACCTATACGATCCTGATGGTGGGGCTGCCACCTTAAGGCCTTCAAGCATGCCTGGTTTATTTTAAGGTAATTCTTGGTAATCCTTCCCTTCACTGAGGAGTCCCAGTTTTGAGGCGCACCACGGTGCGTGAGATAAATTAAATATTGGCAAATCAAGAACTTAGTGAGCGAAATGTGCCGGCCAAAGAAAAAAAATCTACGGCTTCATTTTTGAAGCGGACGGTAACTGGTGATGAAAAGTGGATCGTGTACAACGTACAATAAAAAAAAACATGCCAGGGTCAGGACCTTTAAGTACGGCGAAAGACGACCTTCATTCTTAAAAAATTATGCTTTGCAGTTGGTGAGAAAGAAAGGGATCCATACAATTTGAGCTTATTCCACGCAACCAAACAATCAATACCGACCTCTACTGTTTACAATTAAATCGGCTGAAGGCAACCATTGTAGAAAATCAGCCAGTATTAGCAAGAAAGGAAAGGCGTCGTGTTTCATAATGACAATGCACGACCACACACTTCAATCAGGACCTAGCAAAAAGACCGAGTTTCAATTGAGATGTTTTGCCGCATCCACCTTACTCGCGGGACACTACCATCTATACCGCTCACTCCAAAACTGTGTAAATGGAAAATGTTTTAAAACGGAAGAAGGGATGAAAAACAGCCTGTTGATATTTTTTTCGCAATAAAGATGCTAATTTTTGTCAGAAAGGCAATAATCGACCTACCACTACTTTGGCAAAAATTTGTGATGATAATTACATAATGGACGAAATCTTTATATAAACTATTTGCGTTTTTATATCCCCTAAACATATCCATACGAACTTTCCGGATATCCTTTTCTATAATATTAATAATTCCAGTTTGGCATAAATAGAATTGTATTTAGTGTTATTTTATGAATTAAAGATAAACCAAGGAATACAAATTGCAGTAATACCTCGACTTACGCTACCCCGTCTTACGCGAATTCAGAGTTATGCGATTTTTGAATCAGGCGGCATAACACCCTTTCTGCCCCTCCTTGGGCTTCTCCCCCTCCCGCTTAACCCACACTTGTGTTCTACTTACGAAATGCACGAACATGTTCCGCGTGGACTCGACGCACGTTTACAAATTGTTTTGTTTGTTATATTATTTTAAAACAACTATGTCATCTAAACGAAATAAAATTGATTCTTCTGCATCAAATAAGAAACGAAAAACATTATCTCTGGAATGTAAACTAAATAAACATAAAAGATTTAGATACAAAACTAAAAGTTTGTGTATTGGCAAAGAAGGACGATCTTCCAGAATGGACAGTCAGAGCAATTATAAAAAATTGTAGGAGCTATGAAAAATGGTCAATCTTTGAATTGAAGCATCATTCGTAAATGTCATGCCATATTATTATGTTTTATTACTCAGTTGGAAACAATGCTGATGTTATGGTGTGATAATCAAGTAAGAGTGAAAAACTGTCTTGTGTATCAGAATACGGTGTGCTCTCAAGCTAAGATGATGATTTTGAGAGATTAAAAGAAGTAGTTGGGGAGGCGGCCAAAGATGAAATCTTTAAAGCTAGTAATGGGTGGTTCACCCGATTCAAAAATCGCTGTAACTGATATCAGCGAGTGCCGATAAAGAGACTGCGTCTCTCTATCCAGACAAACTCAAGGCTATGATAGAAGAAAGTGGCTATAGCAGCCAAACCAAATTCAACGTGGATGAGACTGGATTGTTCTGAAAGAAAATGCCTAAAATAACTTATCGCGCCTGAAGAAAAAACCTTTCCAGGTTTTAAGGCCTCCAAAGATCCATTGACAGTGATGGTTGGCGGGAATGTAGTTGGTGACTGTAAGTTAAAACCTCTCTTAGTTTCTCGCTCGGAATTTAGAGAGAAATTACAAGAGTTTTAAAAAATAAATCTAAAGATGGTTTGCCCATGATTTGGAAATCAAATTCTAAAATTTTGGGTGACAGCCCAAGCCCAGCATTTTGAGGATTGGTTTGACCATCATACCCGAAATGGAACGTTATTGCTAATCAAAACAAATCCCATTTAAGGTGATGCTATTAACCGACAATGCACCAGGCCTATCCTCCTGCTACTCTCCAAAATACAACCAGTGTGTTTCAACCGATGTACCAGGGTATCATTAAAACATTTAAAAGCTATCAGGCAAAACAATGAACTCTCTGTTATAGATTTTTGAAAACAATTTAATGTTTTAGATGCCGTAAACATCATTGGAAAATCTTGGGATGAAATTTCACAAAAAACTTTAAATGGCGTCTAAAAAAACTGTGTCAAATTTTTTTCACTAGTGAAACACGGGCGGAATCAGCGCCAGAACCTAATCTTGAGTCAGATCTTGATAGACAATTAAATTTAAAAGTGGATGGCGAGGACGCACATGAACTGCTAGATTCACATAATCAGGAGCTGACAGTTGATAAGCTCATAGAAATGTGTAAGCAAAATATGAACCTGATTCTTTTGACCCAAGTTAATCTATAGATCAAATGACGATTGCAAACATGACGGAAGCCCTCAGTTCAATTAAAAAAGGGTTAGCAATTTAAAAAAAAACATAGACTCCAATGAACAACCCGTTTCAGTTACAAGACGGAGTAAAAAATTATTTACGTGCTATGAAGACATTTTGTTTGAGAAGAAACAATCTTTGACCCGTCAAACAACGTTGTTTGATTACATCAAAATAATTTCGGTATATATTTTTGTATTAAAATAATATTATAATTTGTTTAATTATCTAAGATTCGAGTACACAATTTTCTTCTAAATTATTGTTTTATTTAGCCTTTGGTCTCAGTTAAAGAAAGTTTGTATGCATTTATTATATATATATATATATATATATATATATATATATATATATATATATATATATATATATATATATATATATACATACTAAATTGTATCCCGACTTACGCGCATTCGACGGTTGTTTGTACATTCATTTTATCACCACTCTAACGATTGAAAAGAAAAAAAAAATAGGATTCGAAGAGCCTCAACTAAGTCTATTTGGTGACTAGACCTACAGTTTAACTTGAGCTTCGAACCACGGCCATCAGCTACTGATTCCATTACAAAACGATCTCATCGTTATGCACTAGTACCTACCTTATTTACTATTACATATAACGTTTTCTTAATGTAAGTAAATATTTTATATACTATGGGAATAGGCAAATAAATTCACTGCAATATACACCCAGTTATGACCATTTATTATTAGTATATAGCATATTTATAAATACGTACATATATTATAACATTACTTATTTTGACTGTGTGTACATAAATAAATACGAGAATAGATTTTCTTATGCTAAATTTCAAATAAATTTGAAAAATAATTTATTTTAGTAAAAATTTGGCAAAAGTAAATTCAGTTCAAATCTAGATCCAAAAACACACCAATCTATATTCTAAACATCTAAGCTAGTAGTTTGATTTAATAAAATTACCAGTCAAAAATCATAATACTCATTAAACAACAAAAAAAAAATCGCCCATTAAATGCACTTGAGCATTTTTTCTCCATCTATGTTCCAATAGAATTAATACAATATTCTACTATATCAATATGAATTAGAAATATATCAAAAACATTAGTGAAACTGTAAAAATGCTCAAATTATTGTGTATTACTTTAAAAAATTCATATTTACTAGTACGATATATTATAGAAAAAAAATACATAAAATGTATATGTTGGTTTAATTAAACTCAAGGCTATTCTAGTCCAATTAGACTTTTAAATTAGTCCGATTGCTTTCATAAAAAAGTTAATGAATTATTTTTAATTAGCTGTTGAAAAATATATTGCATAATAATATGAGTCTGACTTTAGATATAATTATTTTCAATCTAGTTCGTAATTTAACGAGATCTAGGAGGTATTTCAATAGTTTTTGGATAACAAAAAATCATAGTTCCTTCCACGCAGCGAGGAATGCAGGGCCCTATTATGGCTTCCAGTAATTATATAAAGGCATTTGACTCAATATTTAAGCATACATAGACATAATCATAATTCTAAGGCAAAGAAGCACACACAATTAGGTGCTGCAAAAAAAGCTTTTTCAAATATTCATTACGCTTTTTCAAAAAGCATTTACATTACTGCAATAAAATAAATAATACAGCTTAAAATACAGATCTTAGGCAGCAAATCTCAATTAATAGTGAATCGCTAGTAATTGAAGACGAACATTTTTGCCTAGCGTCTGTTATCAGGTACACATTTAGACACTTACAATTGCCCAGAGATTTGTAAGGCGAAATAAAGATTGAGATCTGAATGATATAAATGAAATACACGAACCACATAGTAAGAAATATGGATGGTATACAAAATACATCTGAAGCAAGATGAATTTAGGATATTAGTAACCAAAGAGGCTCAGTTTGCAAAAGGGAGCATTAGACTATATAAGTCAAGCTGAAGAATCCTCTATCGTGTAGTGATTGTACTTCATTGTTGTGTAATTATCGTTCTTCAGTAACAATTATTTGTTTTAATCATAAGTTAGCCCAATCTTTATAGATCTCGTACGAAATTGATTAAGAACTATCAAACTTTTGCTACCAAATTAAATTCATATAATGTTAACTAATAGTAAGTAATACCTAGTAAGCAAGCAACAGAATTTATCTTTTTTTATCAGAATTTAATAATAAGACAGCCAGAGCTTTAATAATATTGTTAAATATTGCACATCGTATTACACTAGTAAATAAGAACTTATAAAATAACACATATCTAAAGGTATAAAAAATATTCTCTATGGTTAATATAAACTATCGATAATAAACTACAAATGTGAGAAAGTGTAACAAATCAGTCTGTGACAGTGAACACATGCAAAAATTCGAGTACAATTTGAACAAATTGGGGATATACATAATTGTATAATAATATTGTTTTAACATCAATCTAAAATACTTAGTATAAAAAATAGTGTGAAATTAATTATTACCTAATTATTTTTTTTTATATAAACAGTGTATCAAAAATTCTGCAAGTGAAAAATAGAATCAAAATAGATAATCGACTTTAGCCTTTCAAGGTACAAAATTCGTTCTAAAACCGGAGAAACAAAGATTGATTTACTTTTATTTTAACTTAACTCACAACCAAGCCTATTTATTGTAATAAAATAAATTAAACCAAATATAAGAATAAAAATAATACTTATAAATGTTTGTAACAAAAACTATACGTAATGAAAAAATTAACAAGAGAGGTACTGTGTATGTGACATTGTTGCTAAGATGACTTGTGCATATAAATATTTTAAACTGTTTCATATTCTTTGCGAATGTGTCTAGCCAGAGCACATGCAAAAATAATCCCAAAAAGCTAAAACAGAATAATTTTTATGTTTTATAGTATTAACCATATTATTATTATATATACATGATTGGTGCATATAAAAATCAATAAATATATCGCATATTGTTATTATTCATAGTTTATTAGCTTTGTTGTTAAATATAACATATTAAATCTAGAATGCTTCCATATAAATATATGCATATTAAACATATTATTCAATGAAAAGTTTGTTCGG
Source organism: Cosmopolites sordidus (assembly GCA_031761425.1). NCBI lineage: Eukaryota > Metazoa > Arthropoda > Insecta > Coleoptera > Curculionidae > Cosmopolites > Cosmopolites sordidus. The sequence continues at coordinate 67,467 of JARFXV010002581.1, read as the reverse complement.
GAGCAATATAAGATACAGAACTCATTATTTTAAAAATCACCATTGGATCCTTGCCCAATATTGAACACTTCCCCATGTTTTATTTGTGTTTATATAGGGGAGACTCGGACAGCGTCGATCACCTTACATTGAGCTATAAAACACTTAAACTTACTTGGATTTTATAGAGTTTTCATACACAGTTAAATTTACATTGCGCACAGGTATTTGGAATCTTAAATTTCAAATAATTACAACTAAGGCTGCAAAAGATAAAATATGCATAACTAGCAAAATCGATCAGGATTTGCGGAATACACATTTTTTTCTACAAATAAAACAAGAAATAAACATAAAAAAAAATGTTATTAACGATTATAAAATGAACATAAATTTTGGTATTTTCCAAAGTAATATATATATATATATATATATATATATATATATATATATATATATATATATATATATATATATATATATATATATATATATATATATATGTCCCTTCTCATTCATGTAGAGCAAAAAATTCTTCAGTTGGGTTAGTATTAATGTATGTTTAAAATAATACTGTCTTTGCATTGATCGCAAAAATACATCCCAGTTTTGCAATAAATGAATAATTTATGAGCGCAATTCTTACAAATATTACTGGATTGACAGTTCCCCATGTTTTATTTGTGTTTATGTAGGGGAGACTCGGGCAGCGCCAATCACTTTACATTGAACTATTATAAAACACTTAAATTTATTTGGATTTTATAGAGATCCAAACCTCTCGTTGACGCGGGTTAGAGAACAGCCCTTTACATTCCAAACATTTTACATCGTCTTCTGGGCATTCTTTTTAGGTGATTTAGGATAAATAAGCGCTTACTTGGATTTTATATCATTTTTGTTTTTTTTTATTTGTTGATTTTTCGTCTATATTTATCCTTTTTTTTTTAAATCTTGCCTCATCGTCTATGTTTATTTTTTTGTAACCGTCTATTTTTTTAATGGTTTAGTTTTGTATTTTCTTTTTGTGCAATGTCTTCTTTATAGAAATAGGAGTGTTAAAATATCCGACTTTTGGGATTTTCTTTTTTGTGTGTACTCGGGATGGCCCATCAACATCAGTAGTTTAAAGAGACAGTATTTACAGGAGTTTCCATCGAATCCACTTGGTTGACATCGGTCACAATTGATTATTTTACATCCTGCAGTTGTGTTTTTAAATAATTAAGCACATATTACTTACCTATTCGGGAAAAGTTTGTCAGCATTTTACAGTGTACGAACATCAGTTTTAAACTAGCAATGTTGCAAAATTTAATTCCTATCCGCGTTAGAAATATCTTACTGATCGTTATTACCCGGTAGATCGGTTTAACCTACCTCGTTTTAACGGCTTTATTCAACTTTTGTACGGGATAGGTAATAACTCTCATATTAAAATAACTGAAAGATTGGGTAAACATTTTTTTTATATTTAATTCATTTTCAGTCCATTACTTTGAACAATTTTTCGATTAAGGCCACGACACAATCGTAACAATATGGGCTGTATACATAAAGGATTTTTAAACTCTAGTGTGCATGATCGGAAAAAAAAGTTCAACATATTGAATTATTAATATTAAGTTTCAAGTTGCGTAGTTACAGAACAAGTGTCGCTTGCGGAACCAAGCACAGGAGGTAAGCATCACTACAGTTGTTACATGTTTTTATTTCAAGTTTTTATTTTCCGTATCTTGAATTGTTTCTTGTATTTGGGCAACCCCTGAAATGGTGTACCCCAGTGCAAGTAAAACATACAGATGGAGGAGAAAACACAACCTCATCATGCGCATTCTTGTTATTCAGAGAGACAAAGTACGGACATAATTCATTTTGAGGAAATATATCCAAATTTCTAATAGTTAAAGCATCCAAGTGGGTTAGGTTTGAATGCTATAATATTTAGCAACAAGTATACCCAAACCTAGGGCCATTGGTGCCATTTCTAGAGCAAAAAATGTGTTTTTGGACAACTTTTGTATATTATTTTACCGCATTAAACAACATATGCCAGATAAAACGTATTTCTTGTTTTTGAAAGCAAACAAATCAAGAATTTGATCGAATACACAAATTTCAGACTTATTATAAGCAGGGAGCGGTTTCTTGCCCGAGCTCCATTAAGATCATTGCTCACCAGTGTGTTTAGTCAAAGTTGTACACTACTTACTCAATTTATAGAAAAAATAATTAATACTAACTTAGCTTTATCATTGTGTTTATTTCGTAGATACTTTTTTACCATACATCACAAAAAAACGAAACAATGCAATGTACTTACAAAAAATAAATGAAAGGAATTTATAAACATTTGTGTGAAACAGATATTTTCATAAATTGAAGTGAAGACACACACCATTGCATGAAACGATTTAGTCCATCATCTCTTTTAACAAGTCCGGTCTCTAATTACACAAGTCGACATGATTTTTGTAACCTTGATGAAAATGCTCTTTTTGCGTTTCATTTAGGTAGTTATTAAAAGACCTTTTCAATTGCCCAGCTCGTCCCATTTTCAAGTACCCGCTTCTGCTTTATATCATGATATAATTCAAATCATTGGTACTTGTCTTTGGACTGGACAATGTAGGAATTACCACAAGACCGTAAAGGGGGTATTTCCACAGTATTCTACGAACCTTTAAGGGCAGTTTTATTGTTTTCTATAGTATACTTTGTTTCAGTCTCGTTTACAGTACAGTCAAGTGTTTAGGTTGATTTTATATAAAATTACAAGTTCTAGTCGTCAATTTTGCAAAAATCCATCGGATAAGTTTTGTTATATATGCGGACAATTTTTTTGTGTCTATGGGACAGTAGGGAACAGAAGAACATTGCAGTAAGAAAGGTTGGCCTCATAGAACTTCTTTTGAACCTGGTACTTCAAACATAAAATATGACCCCTTGTTAACCCAAAAAAAGGGGCTTCTTCCGCCTCTCCATATTAAGCTTGGACTAATAAAAACTCAAAGCCGTAGACAAGGAAGGTAATGGTTTCAAGTACCTAAAAGAAATATTTCCTCAATTAAATGATGCAGAACTAAAACAAGACATATTTAGTAGACCTTAAATAACGAAGCATCTTCGTGATTTCCATTTTCATGAAAAAATAAATGAAAAGGAATTGGCAGCTTGGAAGTATTTTGTAAGTGCAGTGAAAGGATTTCTGTACAACAAGAAAGATGAAAACTATAAAAACCTCATAGAAGAACCCTTGAAAACCTATAAAATACTATTTTTACACTCCCAGTTGTATTTTTTCCGAAAAATTTAGGCGCAGTAAGCGACGAAAAAGGAGAGTGTTTTCACCAGGACATCAGGGCGATAGAAGCAAGATAGCAGGGACGTTGGAACCCCTCTATATAGGGCGACTACTGCTGGTTTTTAAAAAGAGATGATACTACAGAACACAAGAGGAAGAGGTGAAAGTTTTTGTGGCTGTATGACATCACATGTAATATATTATTTAATCACATAACCCTCAGTAATGTCTTCGTATAGATTTAATATTTTTTACATGTTTATATGAAATAAATATTAGATTGTAAAAAATGTTGTCTCCTTTTTTTCTCAACCACCGACCGCCTGTAAGAAAAAAACTGTACCTGTTGCAGTAATTAGCATTAACTACGTATGTAGTTAACTACTATTAACTACGTAATTAGATTGAATAATTATGTGTATACGTAATTATCATTTTCAGATTTAGGGCTACAAAATACTTCAGATACACCTATTTCCATTAATGTTACCTCAAAAAAGTTGAAATTTGTTGATCTGAGTTATAAGAATACTTGGAAAAGCAAAGGTAAAAAAAAGTACAGTAGAAATTTATAAAAATATTGAATTATTTGTCTCTCTTCCTCATTAGCTTATAAAAGCATAGATGGACAGACTTACAGTAAATCTACGAAAATAAGCTATGTAGGTACATAAAGTTGGATAACATGAAGTCGGTAGATAGATCCTCAAATGTTACATAAACCGATTGCTATTCAATTAGTTGCCTGTTATGTTGCTTATGGTTCTTAATAACAGCGAATAAGTACATTATGGGATCAGTAAATCTCATATCTCATCTCAGATCAAGTAAATTCTCGTCGAAGCACGATTTACCAGGATTTTAAGTTTCAAGTTGCGTGGCTACAGAACAAGCGTCACTTGTAGAACCATTCACAGACGGTAAGCACAACGAGAGCTATTTCATTTTTTTTATTTCAAGCTTTTATTTTCCGTATCTTGAATTGTTTTTTGTATTTGGGCAGCCCATGTAATGAAAGGAGTGTTCCCCAGTGCAAGTAAGGCATACAGAAGGAGGAGAAAACACAACCTCATCATGCGCATTCTTGTTATCAGAGAGACAAAGTACGAACATAATTCATTTTGAGGAAATGTACCCACATTTCTAATAGTTAAAGCATCCAAGTGGGTTACGCATGAATGGTCTAATATTTAGCAATAAGTATCATGTAAAACAAACTATGTAAATTTGTTGAAATTGGATCAGCTATGGGAGTAGGTACACCCTCCTTTTTAGCAGTGATATGTCGGACAGCAAAGAAAGTTCTGCCGTCTTCATAAGCTTCTTAACTACATACAAAGAACAAACTATAACCATTCACACCGTGAACAGCAATCGAGTCACCGTCGCAACCGTCATAGTACCGTAGTGGTGGTTTAGGCACCGTTGCCGGTATGATGTAATAAATGTAAGAATAACAATGTAACATTTAAAGTTATGTCATCAAGATTTTGGAAACCACAGGCATAAAAACTAAAAGAATTCATTCAGTAAAAAGAGTACAGTTTGATTCTTTTACTAGATACCAAATAATAATTAAATCAAAAAATATCTAGACTGACCTAATATAGTGGAAACTTATGAATTAATGTATCCGATTGAACTTAATTTATATCTATAAAAACTATCTTGTGAAAAAGAAATCCAAAGAAATAAAAATTTTATCACATACACTATTAATTCTCCAATTGAAACCTTCGGCGTGAAGCACTAAAACCGAAGAGATTTACCAATAAACACCAAATTTTTTTTTTAACTTCTCGACGCGTGTTTCGCTAACCATGTTAATAAACTATGTTCTATATATTAGGGTGTAAGAGCTTATATAACGAATAAAATACAAATAAACTAATGAACATCGTTAAAACATTTTTTTAAGTTTAGAAGCATGCCTTACATCAGCTCTGAAAGTGGCAACGTTGCAATACGTTTGTTGGAATAACGGAACGTTGGAATAACAACGACAAAGATAGTTATTCCACAATTGCGACAAAAATTATTTAACCGTTTCATTGGGTGCTTCTTATCCAGGGAACGTCTCCAAAATCCCGAAGGAGCTAAGCGAATTTACGGGCAACGATACCACGAAAGATCGTCCAAGACTTTTGGATATCGGTAGTGTAGTTCCAAAATTTCAAGAATGTGGGGTGCGCGACAAATCGGTGCTGATGTCGAAGAATACATTTCACATCTTGTTGAATAGTAAACCAAATGAATCCAATTTTTATGTTCAATATCTTTTCAACCAACCAAGCTTCGCGAAAAATGGGATGGTGGACACTTTGAAGAGTTAACGTAATAAAACAATTAATTATGTGTTTCTCAGTGTACCGTGAATCGTTTTAAAAGTGGCATGATGTAAAAGTGTTCAAGTAATTTCAACTTTGACAGTAAACGAGAATAATGTGTAAATTTTCCTTTTTTGTAACAAGCCAAACCATATTTATGCGGAAACATATGGAATAAATAACTATAAAAATATATTTTATTTTCAAATAATACCGTCAGAGGCTAGTGCATTGAAAACTGAATTCCGATAGATTGAAATAAACAAGATGGAAAGAGGCGTTGCCGTTGTTAAGCAAATTAAAAAATTGTATTTTCGATATATGTTATAAGAAAACTTTTTGTTGAAAAAACACTTCTTATAAAGAATCTTTGGTTAGATTTACGAAAGTACTTTCCCTTACACCCTGAATAGTGCCTGAATAACAAGCGTAGATTGAATCTCCTGATGATGCTAATATTATTAGCGGAGCGCGCGTTGAAAATTAGAAAAAATTATTTGGTTGGTAAATCTCTTCGAGTTCAGAAACACTCTAATAATGTCAAACACGTGTAAATAATATTCACATTGACAACACATTCAGTTATATTTCTAATTGTCCATTATCGATCATGATTAGAGATCGGACTTGCTATCAAAAATAAGTGCAAAATCGTTTCATGCAATGGAGTACGCCATCACTTAAATTTATGAAATGTTTATAAATTAATTTCAATTATTTTTTGTGAGTACATTGGATTATTTCGTTTTTTATGTAGCACGGCAAAAAAAGTAACAGAACGAAATAAACACAACGATAAAGCTAAAGTTAGTATTAATTTTTCTATAGAACGAGTTAGCAGTGTACGGCTATGACTAAACACACTGATAAACACTGACTTTGCCCGAACTCAGGCAAAGATCCGCTCCCTAATCATAATTCATTTATTTAGAGAAATTCTAATCTTCAACATATCCGTTTTTATTGAAAATTTGGTACTATTCGATGATTTTTATTCTTGACACATATACATATTCATCAACGAAATATTTCCACAAAATTTTAGGCAAACTCATATTGCTCAATACCATTGTTTAACATAACCAGAAGCTATACTTTTTAATTTTTTGATGTTGAGGATTTATCAGCTTTGCCTATAAATAAAAACTGTTGCAGCGTTATTCATAGAAGAATAATTTAATGTGTCGAAAATTACTAAAAATAAATGTTTGATTAAGATATCACCGAACGGCACCGACTAATAAAACTGAATGCAAGCCTCGAAATGTTTATTTGCCGATTCTACATGGTCCGTCACTCGAAGTGTTACCCCAACTTCACGTTACTATAGTCGCCGAACAGCTGATTACAGCGCTCTAAAAATTTGACAGACTTTAATTTATAATATTGTTTACAAGTGTAGGAGCATATCGTTCTACGTCATAATTGAAAAGAAATATCCATAATGGAATTCAAACGTAATAGTGTGATTGCTTTGTATTTGGCAGGAAAATCGCAACCTGCTATTATTCGTGAGCTACAGCATTTACGTGTCAATAAAATGTTTGTGTATCGAATCATTAAACGTTACAATGATACTGTTGGGAATGAAATGAAACGCTATGGAGGTGGTCATGAAAATTTTGCGACATCACCAGAAATGGTTCGAAAGGTAAGAGCACCAATTAAAAGAAATCCACATCAGAGTGCAGCAAAATTAGCTAAACAGGTAAACGTGTCCGACTCAAGCATACACCGCATAGTGAAATATGAACTTAAGTTGAAGCTTTACAAGATACAATAAGTGTGAGATTTAACACTAGCACAAAAGGCAACAAGACTTCAACGATCAAAGGCATTGAAAAACATGCAAGTAAATGGCGAACTCGAAAATTTGGTGTTTTCTAATGAGAATATTTTCACTGTTCAGCAATTGCGTAAACAAACAAAACGATCGTGTGTGGTTGAAGAGTAAGTCCAACGACAATTTGGACAATCGAGTTGTTGTGCCTCCTGCTCCAAGCTCCTGTAACTGCAAATGGTCGCTCTCTGCTCGTTTTCATCGATCAGGGCGTTAAGATGAACCAGTAATTGTACAAACAAAAGGTGTTCCCTTGGACACACAAACAATTTGGTTCCAACCATTGGACATTTCTACAGGATTCGGCACCATCCTATAAAGCTAATTTGATACAACAATTTTTACAAAATCACGTCCCACAGTTCATTTCTTCGCAACAATGGCCTCCATACTTACCAGACTTGAATCAAATGGACTTTTCCATATGGTCCATTTGGAGGCTAAGGTCCAACAAAAAAATATGAGAATTTGAACAGAACAGAGAGAATTTGAGAAATTGAACAGAGAACAGAACTCACATTCGTGCAGCATACGATGCATTCATGCATACTGAACAGTAAGATGTTTAACAAAACTACACCAGTTTTAATTGATAACACTTCGACTGATGGACCCTGTAATGTATCGCCATATAAAAGTTATTTATATGCATAAAATATTCAATATATAATCCTTTACCCAATGAGCCAATTATATTTAATTATATGTTTTTTCACAAATTATTGCCCTATCAATAAAATGCTTTGAGAACAATCACGGTTGCCAACTTCATCTCGAAAAAAATACGAGCCTATGACACCTCCAGACCATAAACCACACTAAACAGTGAATTTTTAAAGATATAATAAGGATGAGGAGATTTTTCGATAATCTCTAACGGATTTTCTTCACCTATATTAGTTTAAATAAATGTTTTTACAAAAGACAATTATTCAATTTCTTAAAGATCAAGACGAAAAAAACAGCTGCTAAATGTGTACTAGATTAGTTAGTTATTAGGTTAGTTACAGTGAAAGACACTGTATCCTAATTAGATTTAATATTTGAAATATTAAACCGTTAATTATAGATCGTTTTAAACATCTCCAAACAAGTGAATACTTAGAAAGGCGTACGTATAAGATAGAGCTTCACACCCCAGAATAAAGGGGGAATCTACTAAATATATGATTATAGTCTGGTCTAACTGTGGAATATTTTAAAATGGTATAATATCGAATTTCTCAGAATTTATAGATAAAATTTATTTTTATGCTAAAATGTTTTTTTATAATAATAATAACAACGGACATTACGATTCAAGCCACTAGACCAGATATAATTGCTTACTTGTCTAACATATACAAACTAATGACCAACATTTTAAATCGCCTGGATAGATTATCAAAAGGGGTATGACTCGATCCTCCATTCTTGGCTCATTGAAGTTTTGAAAGTATACAAAATAAATAAAAAAGTTATACCAATCTTACAAAAAGTAATGAAGTATTGGAGCACAAAATTAATAGTCAGAATACCGCAGATTACATATGAGACTCCTCAGATAGATATAAAGGGAGAAATATTCCAGGGAGCCAGCCTCAGCCCTATTTGGTTTTGTTTAGCGCTAAATTCCTTGAGTAATATGCTTAAAAATACAAAATACGGCTACCAAATTGCAAAGCAAAAGAACTGCCGAATAACACAACTAATGAATATGGACGACCTAAAGCTTTATGCGTCTAGTGAATCACAATTACAAGGCATGCTTAAAATCGTAAACCGATACAACAAGAAAATTAAAATGAACTTTGGACATAGTAAATGTGCCACCGTACACTATAAGAAAGGAAAAATTATAGAAACTCCAAATATGAAACTAATGAGCAATGAAGAAATCCAAACATTAACAGAATCCACCTCCAAATATCTGAGAATGATGCAAACAGGGCAGATCAAAGATATGGCAATGAGAAAGATTACTACAGAAAAATATATATCAAGAGTTAAAAAGGTCGCAGAAAATTATTTACCTTCACGTCATAAAATAGGGGCAATAAACTCCTGGGCTGTACCGGTACTTACATATACCTATGAAGTTCTAAGATGAAGTGTTACTGATTTGCAAGAACTAGATACATCAACCCGGAGAATATTAACAAAATGCAGAATGCATCACCCCTCACCGTCAACAATAAAATTATACCTACCCAGAACTAGTGGAGGCACAGGTCTAATTAACTTAGAAGAAACATAGACAAACGGGTAACTTAAGGCAATACTTTGAAAGCGAAGAAAATCCCCTCCATAAAGTTATGCGTGAGGTTGATAAAGGATATTCCATATTAAATTTAAAACACACTGACACTATCACACCAAAATAGTCCAGCACTGATGACAAATTGAATGAACTTAAGCGAAAAGCCCTACACGGGCGATACTTTCATGATCTGGAATCTGAAAATGTTGATAAAGTGCGATCGTTAAGGTTTCTCAGTAGCTTGACATTAACAGGAGAAACCGAAGGATTTCTGTACGCTATTCAAGAACAAGTAGTAAGCACACAAGCAAACAGAAACATATTTTAAAAGATACAAATATAAATGACAAATGCAGAATGTGCAATAAGACAACTGAAACAATACAGCATATAAGCTCTGGGTGCTCTGTTCTAGCACCACACGACTATCTAGAAAGACTCAATAGCATAGCAAAAATAGTACATCCAGAACTAAGTAAAAAACAAAAGTTAACGGAAAACCAAGAAAGGTACTATGAATACACACCACAATCATTAACCGAAAATAATAGGTATAAATTATACTGGGACATACAAACGATAACGGATTGCTTAACAACACATAATAAGCCCGATATTTTGTTAATCGATAAAGAAGATAGACGATCCTATATTATGGATTTTGCAGTGCCTTTGGATCAGAATGTAAATAAGAGCTTTGCTGAAAATATCCAAAAATATCAAGACTTAGCCTATGATTTAAAATGCACATACCAACTAAAGGATGTAACAATACTACCATTAACTATCTCAACCAATGGATGTATGCAGAAAAACTTCGCCAAAAACGTGGAAAAGCTAAGATTGAATACTAAGCTCAGCGACGATTGCTTGAAAGCCGCCATTCTGGGAACAGTGCGTACGGCCCGAAGAGTGCTTGAAAGAGAGCCCTGAACATAGTTCTGGCTCTAATTTTTATCTACCGAATTAATCGTGTTATAATAACAATAATAATAATAATAATCATGGAGTTTTTTATAGAAATGAAGAGGATCAGGGATTGTCGAAGAGACTCACCTTTGCTTTTCTCAAGTCAGCCGGCCTTAAGTCAGAGACGGAAGGATTTATATTGGCCTGTCAGGATGGTGTAATAAACACATTAATCTATCGAGAGAGATTATGGGTATGGAGGTTCCTGATGTAAACTGTAGGGCCTGCCATCGAGCACCAGAGACACTCATGCACTTGTTATCTGGATGTAGTGCCTATGACTATTAGACAAATACAGGCTAACAAACCTGATATTGTCCTCCTTGATAAGGACACGAAAATGTGTTTGTTATTGAGTTTTCCTCGCCATCGGAAACAAATATTACTATCAAGGAGGAACAAAAACGATTGAAGTATCAGGATCTCCTTTACGAACTGAAGCAACTCTACCCAGAGTACACCGTGCATATGGTTGGGTTGATAATAGGCGTTCTCGGTGGAATGAGAGATACTGTGCTCATTCAATTGCGAAAAATTCCATCTTGCCGTACATCTGTTAAGCATTGGCTGCGGCAATGCAGAAGTCTGTCATCCTGGGGTCGCTGCGTCTGCTTAAAACACACGATTGCCGATCTTATGATAGCTAACCTTGCTGGTTTCAAGCAGTTGTCATATAGCAAAACGAGCACGAACACCACTTGCTCTACCAGCGCGTGTTAGCTTGTCGGAAGGCGAACACCTGACTGGGTACAAAATAAAAATAATAATAATATAATAATAATAATAATAATAATAATAATAATAGACTACAAGAAGGCTTTCGATAGTGTCCCACATGATTGGTTATTAGAAGTTTTGAACATCTACAAAATTTGTCCGCAGATTACAAACTCTTTAATGTATCTCATGAGTAAATGGAAGACTAATTTATTTGTTCACCAACAGTACATTGGAACAATAAATATCGAGAGAGGAATATTTCAGGGTGATTCCTTTTCCCCTGTTTGGTTTTGTCTAGCGTTGAATCCGATGTCCACATTACTTAACAAGAGCAATATTCGCTACAAACTTGACATAAGAAATTCCAGAAAACTATCTCATTTGCTATACATGGACGACTTAAAACTCTATGGAGAAACAAGAGAGAAACTAAATTCATTAATAAAAACAGTAGAAATATTTAGTAGGGATATCAAAATGTCATTCGGACTCGAGAAATGCTCCACTATGAGCATATAAAAGGGAATAATAAAAGAACAACATTCAAAAGTTTGCAGTATACAAGAACTAGTATCAGAAGATACAAATATTTAGGAATGCTTCAAAACCATAAATTTGATCATAGCCTATTAAAAAAGAATTTTTTCACTTTGAACCAAAAACCACTGACAAAACTCGCTAAACACCAAACTGAACGGTGAAAACCTCATTAGAGCGATCAATGGCTAGGCGGTGCCAACTCTGACATATTCTTTTGGCATTGTTAAATGGTTTGAAGCAGATGTTGATGAACTGGATAGATTGATACGAAGCACATTGACAAAGTTCAGATGTTTACATCCCAATTCGTCTACAAAAAGGCTATATATTCCAATAAAGTTGGGAGAGGGCTTGTGAATGTCAAGAATCTTTGTCTCAACCAGGAGAATAGGATGAGAGAGCGCTTCATTAGTTCACATAGCACACTAATGAAACTGGTCGTTAAGAAGGACTAGGGTTTCAGTCCGCTGAATCTAAATAGACAAAATCGTGTTGATAGTAGAACTGCACTGAAGGATATCGTTCAAGAATGGAAATAACAGACATTACATGTGAGATATCCTAAATCACTTGAGGATGACTCCATTGACAAACTTTTGTCTCTAAATTGGCTTACCGATGGACTATTATATCCAAACACAGAAGGCTTCGCGACAGCTATTCAAGATAAAGTAGTAAGGACAAAAAAATTATGAAAGACATATACTACACATGGATGTGGTCGACAAGTGCAGGAAGTTCGGTGGTGTGGGAGAAACAATTGAACATCTTATTGGAGGGTGTCTGGTCCTTGCTCTTAATGCTTACCTAGGCAGGCAAAATCAGCTGGCGAAAATTATACACCAGCAAATCGATTTAAAGCACTCGCTATTTGATAAGATACCTCCACCATATTACAAGTACACGCCTTACCCCGTACTTGAGTTAGCCGATACCATTCTTTATTGGGATAGACCAATTACAACAGATTGGACGGTTGACTATAATAGGCCGGATATTGTTCTAATTAGCAAAAAGCAGAGGAGAGCTTTAATAATTGACATTGCGATACCACTCTCTCACAACATCAGAAAAACTGAAATGGAAAAGGTCACGAAGTATGAAAATCTTGCATTTGACCTGAAAAATCAATGGAAACTCCAGAAAGTGGATGTATTACCTTTTGTTATATCCGGTGAAGGTCTAGTAAGCAAAACCTTTTCCAAAAACCTGGAAATTCTTGGTGTTTCAAAATCGATTACCACAGTGGGACAACGAGCAATTCTCTTACAAACTTGCCACGTTGTTCGTAAGGTACTAAGCTGAATTGGAGGAGCTGAACTGCTTTCTTATCTTGGCATTGTAAACCCGACCAGCCTAGTCTGAGATGATGGATGAATCATGTTTGTGATAATAATAATAGTTCGAAAATTTTTGTGTTAATGCCAACGGAATACTAGGTTATAATGAAATTTATCCCCAGGCTCCGAGCCGAACCCTAACGTCGCGAGGGAGGAATCGGTTTATGGTTTCCAGCTTTTTGAGCTGAGAGACTGACACCAAGTCGATGAGAATAATAATAATCAACAGAGAGCAGAAATTAATAATAGAGTACAAGATCGAAATTCCCCGGTACTTGCTGGCTCGCCCCCAATAAGGAGGGCTGTCACTAGGACCGAACGCACTCCACGTATCAGATGGACACGCGAAATGAATATTGATGTAATGCGTGCCTATTACTACGTAAACCAGTGCATGCACTTCATCAGGAATATAAAAAGAGGTTCCCTGAAACTCTGCTGTCGGAACAAAACTTAGCCGACCGTAAACATTTAATTTTAAGGAAAAACTATCTAACCGAATCGAAATTAATGAACACCAAGAGAGAAATCGGTAATGAACTACATCAAAACATTACATATCGAATACAGAGGAGCAACAAGTAGAACAAACTCGAAATGTATCACCAGAAGCCTCATCGTCTGAAAACGAAGAATCAATCTCGCAACGTAACTTTTCTAACATACGAGAGAGGTTCTACAGCAACCTGGCCAGTTTTGCTGGCTAAAATCCATTGAATAGACCAAAAATTCCAGTACTGCGTAATATTGCAAAATCATGTATTACTCTAATGCAGATTAACAGAGTCTGAAAAACGCGACTTGAAAACAATATCAATGATTTCCGGAAGAAAGTTGACATTATCTCAAAGTATCCTTTCCTGTAATCGATCAAGTAAAGTAGCGAGGAAAACAAAAATAATTGCCTTCGACAATCCAAACCTTCCAGAAAAATTGTTAGGTCTTAAAGATCGGTTTAGGCAGAAAGTTAAATAAAAAACGGCCAGGCTAGCAAGAAATAATGAGCTAGAAAAACGAAAACACCAAAACTCAGTATTTGCAAGTAGCCAAAAGAAGTTTTACAGACAGCTCGAAGCCGAAAGTAATAGCAAGTCAGAACGGAAAATTGGCTCCAAATAATCTAGCAGATATGGAGTGTAACAATTTCACAGCGACTGACATTTACACTGCCGAAATGGAAAGCGCCAGGATCAAATGGACTTCATAACTGGATTAAAAAATGTATAGCTCCGAATCCCGTACTTGCTAATGCATTTAAAGAAGTTATAATAAATTCATACACTTTCCCCAACTTCTTAATTGAGGACAATACATACCTACTGTACAAAAAAAGTGACGTTATGACGTATGATATAAGTGTCAATACTGTATAAATTGTTACACAATGAAAAAAATCTACCAGCATGATGATAAAACAACATTTTTGAAGAAGAACAGAAAGGGTGTACAAGAGCAAGTATGGGATGCAAGGAACAGTTGACGATGCTGTAGTTCTTGAGCAAGCGCGGAAAAGAAAGCGCAACATAGACTATTAAATATCTGCTAGATAGACTACAAGAAAGCATTCGATAGTGTCCCGCACGATTGGTTGCTTGAAGTTCTGAATATCTATAAAACAGGCCCCCAGATTGTTAATTCCTTGAAGTGTCTGATGGAGAAGCGGAAAACAAATATATTTATCGATCAACAATGCATTGCTACTATAAATATCGAGAAGAATTTCTCCAAATTGGTTCTGTCTCACAGCATTAAAAAACCGAGATCGAGAAAATCTGGCATACGACTTGAAGAACCAGTGGAAACTGAGTAGGTAGATGTAGTGCCGTTCGTTATATACGCCGAAGGCCTGATAAGTAAAAGATTTTTCAAGACACTTGAAAGCCTTGTTGTCTCGAAATCGATTGTCATAGCAGGACAACGTGCCGTACTGTTGCGCAGACGTGTCACATTGTTCATAAAATCTTATGCTAAGATGAGAGGAGCTGAATTGCTTTTTCATCTTGGTATTGTATTATCGACAGGTCTAAGGAAAAGCACTTTTGTAAATTTAACCAACGATTCTTTACATTTTTTGAAAGAAAAATTTCCTCAAAACATGAACCCAACCATTTCCTCGGAAAATAAGTGAGAACTTTTCAGAACAGGTCAGAAATTTTCTTAAAAATTGGCAACATGGCCTATTGTTATTTCGACTGTCATGTTTATTTCGATCGAAGGAATCAATTGGCCTCTTAAGGTTTTATTTGAAAATAAAAGGTAATATTATTATAGCTGTTTATTTCATACGTTTCAGTATAAATTTGGTTTGTTTTTGTTAGTACAAAAAAGGAGAACTTACACATTTGTTGTTTAAAGTCAAAACTGAAATTACTACCACTAATTTTTACGATTAATTTAGACGATTCGCGTCACATTAAAAATACATGATTAAAATATTTTATTAAATTAACTGTCCAAAATGTCCACCATCCCATTCCTAACGAAAGAAGATTTGCTTTTTGTTAAAATATTGAACAAAAATTTTAACTCCTTTGGTTTTGGCCAATAAACTCATTCACAATATTTATGTATGTGTGAAAAATCTGCGGGTAAGAATGTTTGTACCCTTTGTACATGATAAGAGTAGAGTAATTGCTCTTTTATTATTGAATGTACAGTCCCGTTGAAACTAAAAGTTGTTGCATAACACTTCTGGAAGTACTTCTGAGTAGTTCTGGAAGAATCCACTTTAATTAGATGTAAAATTTGTTCTTCGACTTCATGACCGATATACGAGACATATCGTGATATTCGTGTACAGAATATATTTTTAGCTTTAAATTGAACTTAAATGCAAGAACTAACCTACTCTAAAACAATTTTTGTTCTAATGTTCAAATAACATTGTTTGCGACGTTGCGCTGATATTGAAGATCAATATTGGCTGATGTATGTCGTGATTCTTCAGTTTTAAAAATTGTTTTAGTAATGTTCAGTTCTAGTTTATTTACCAAATAATAACAAATATTTGCCAAATATGCTTTTGCACATATTTGCTTAAAATATTCATTCTTATCGTAGCTTTTTGATTGGTGATTTAGTAACATTGTAATTTTTTCTCGAGGATCCTTAGGTTTACGGCTCTTGTAAAAGATCTTTTTCTTTAAAATAACATAAAGAATCGTTGATTAAATTTACAAAGATATTTACTCTTACACCCTGAATATTATTACTTCTTTCCCACCTATTAGTTCTCCATTTTTTCCTGCACTGAATGGTTCAAACCCCCGTTTTTGTACTTTTCTTTTATTTATGTATTTTATTTAAATATTAATAAACCCACTATTTTATGCTATATAGTGATATGGCAAAATATCAATAAATTTATAATATATTATAGTTATTTGTACAATCGCGCCAGAATCAAATATTTTTTTGTATGTGACCTTTACAAATGAATATAATAGATGTTTAATTTAATTCAGTACGTTTTTAATTAAAGTTCAGAATTTATTCATAAAATAAAGCATATTTAATATTCGAAATAACCTGAATTATTTTTCACGATTTAAAACCATCTTCTGGACAGCTGACGAATACTCTCGCGAATGAAACCTGATGTTTTTAACTGAAATTTTAATTTTTCGTTGAAACACAATACGTTTCATTGAAACACAATTTCACGTTGAAACAACTAAATTAGACAATATTTGTGTCCAAAGTTCGAGTCCAATTTATAGATGATATTCTCAAATTGTCTTTAATGAAACTCAATGTAATGATCTGCGAGATGAGGTTGAATTTCAGACTCGGTTGGTTATCATGCTTAGTTTCAAGCATGACAACTGATTCAAGATAGACAACTGGATTTGTAATTCATGATTAGTTAGGAGAACAAGATTCTCTGGGCTTCATTAGAGGCAACATGACAGTGCAACCTTCTCTTCAAACGAAATTAACGCCGTATGTTCTTCCCTATCTTACCCAGATGGAACAAGGGTCGTTCAATAAGTGAGTGAAGAACCGACTTCGTAGAAGGCGAACACGCTGAATTCGACCGGTAAAATTATGGCTACAGTTTTTTGGGATGCACGCGGAATTGTCTACACCAATTACTTGGAAAAAGGAAAAACAATAACTAGAGAGTATTATGCGTCGTTATTGCACCGGGTGAGCGAAGAAAACAAGAACAATCGTCCTCATTTGAAAAAAAAAAGATCCTCTTCCATCAAGGCAATGCTCGGATGCACACCTGTACAGTTTCAATGGCCAAAATCATGAAATTAAAATTCGAACTATTAGAACATCCACCGTATAAGCCGGATTTAGCCCTCAGTGACTTTTGTTTATTTCCGAACTTAAAAAAATGGCTCAGCGGACAACGGTTCACATCGCACGAGGAGGTCATCGCCCAAACAGATGCCTATTTTGACGCTTGAAAAAATGTATAGAGCTAACAGGAGATTATGTTGAAAAATATAAAAATCTGCTTAAAATAATTTGTTTTTCTAAGTTTTTCTAAAAACTTATTTAACGACCCTCGTAGATACAATGTTTCAATAAGATAATGCACGGCCGCATATTGTCATATTGTTTCTTTGAGCTTTTTTGAAGAGGTCCAAAGATACTAAAATCGAACACCCTCTTCCGAATGAAGAGGTTTTTGATGGAGTTGGTGAGGGTTGTTGCAACTCCAGTACCTGAAATTTTGCCTGTTTACATAACAGGACAGGTGAAAATGCGCCTCATTACTCATCCAAAGGATGTGGACGATATCCGCATTTTCCTCAGCCATTTCCAAGAACCTTTCACCAAAAAAGTCGTCGGGCAACAACATCGTTTTCATTGATGGCCTAAACAACTTGGATTATATAGGGTTGATGGTGAAGAATAAACCTTAAAAATCCGTCGGACTGTTCTGTCTGAAATTCCGAGCGCAACGCTTTATCGACGTGGCGATCTCCGAGGGCTTCTTCCCACCGCTCCTCTCACACGATCAATACTCGTGAGAGTACGCACTCTTCTCGCACTACCACATCTCCTCTGTAGGATTTCTCCAGTGTTCCCAAAGTTTTCAACCCACAACTTAATCGAATTAATTGAGGGAACTACGCGATTACGATGAATACCTAAATGCGTTCGAAAATGACGCTGATCGGCTGTATTCGAACCGGTTTGATAAAATGCGTTCACGACGAAGTTCCAGTGTTCGTTTCAACCAGTGTTCCATGGTACCTGAAATATTTTGAGCTAGAGAACACAACGGTGACCTTGGCAACTGGCCCGGCCCACCGGCCCACGGCTTCTCTGACCATGTAAATGCTTTCAAAAGTGCGAGATTGACGGCCGTAGCCTGTATATGAAAGAGAAGTATACAAGACCACTTATTGACTCTTAAACAAATAACATAAATAATTAAAAAAGGTAAATGAAAATATACGTTGCTTTTATTCATATTGAATAAGTCTATAAAAAAGCACAAGTAACTATACTGGGGGACAGAAAATGCATACTTACTGTCCTTATTGGATGCTTCCTTTTACAACGAACCCCAAGATCCGTCACTTAGAATGGTACCTAGTTAGAATTGGATGGGACCTGGGATGGAACTATATTAGTGATGAACTGCTCAGTGATGAATCTAGCTTTGTTTAGGTGGTTATGATGGTCGTAAAAGGGCCAGTCGCATTTCAATGGCATACAGCATTTATTCCAGGAGTTATGGTATGGGAGCTATATTATTGGGAAGCAGATCATATCTACTAGCTATTCGAAGAAGTTTAAATGAGTCCATTATGTAACCGAAATATTGCAGCCCGTCGTTAAATCGTATCTTCAAGGTGCTCCAAATCTCCTATTGCATCAAGTTAACGCCAGATCGCATACAGCTCGTCAAACAATACATATTTTAGGGAACTTGCGATAATGATACTCCATTGGGACCCTTCTGTGAGACCCTCCATTTATCATACATAGAATATGTATAGAATATACAATATTCGTTGAACTCTTAAGCGATTGCCCCGAACAGGAACTAAACGAACTTAAAGCATATGTACAATATTTTTTTATTATTTAGTATATTGAATTAATTTTATTTTCCAGTATATATAAGAACATATAATATGAGTGCACAGTTAAGAGTTGATGGAGTGCTTATCCCAGCACTATTTAACATAGTCGTGGATTTTGTGAGTGATTAACTTTGTAAGCAGAGTGAGTGCATTCTTTTATTTAATTTAAACAGCCCTGGGGACCAATAAATCCCAGAAAAAGTTAGCAGTGCATCCCGTACGTACCACTCGGAAAGCCTGGTATTACCAGATTGAAGAATATAATACAAACTATGGAAATTAAATATCTAAGAGTTCTCGGAATAACAAGATGGTCAGAATACGCAATGCTGAAATTAGAGAAGAGCTAAGTTGAACTATGGAAATTAAATATCTAAGAGTTCTCGGAATAACAAGATTGTCAGAATACGCAATGCTGAAATTAGAGAAGAGCTAAGTTGAAACCGCACTAGATAAGATCTAGCAACAGCATAGACAACTACGATGGTATGGACACCTAGTAAGGATAGACAGGCATCGCCCAGAGAAGAGTGTAGGGGGCTAAGTGGCAGGGCAGGAGATCAAGAGGGAGGTCAGTTAAATCATAGAATGATGGCATTGAGTAAAATATTACTACAAAGAGGGCAGCAAAAATATTGACAAAAGATAAAAGAGAATAGAATAAATTTGAACATGAATGAAATTAAATTGAATACACATCCTATGTCTAGGGGTGTATATAAGGAATAAGCTTATAGTCAGGATGGCCTAAAAGAAGATTCGCCATTTTAAATTCAAATATAATATTTTTGGTTTAACATTTTTATTTGTTTTAGAATAAGCCAAAAACTCATTGGTAGAAAGAATACATATGTTAAAACTGTAAAACTTTACTTTCTGAAGATGTCTCCAAGCGTAGAATATGCAATTTGATAGCCAATTTTTGGCGCCTGGGTCTGTAGGTGATGCAAGAAGACAAATGCTCGGAAAGCTCCAAAAAATCAACCCGATGACGCTCTGCTCAACTGAGAATAAAACGAAGGTTCCTACAGAGTGGTTTAAAAAAATTTCATACTTTCATACCCAATTCATAACTTCTAATAAGCAAGTATATGTTAATTTAATTCAACGTCATGCCATTATAAGATAAAATACCTTTATTTCAACAAGCAACAATATATTAGTCCGCATTCACTTCGCATAATATATGTATAGCAGGATGGTTCGCCACAACTAAAATTATCTTAGAAACTCCGTCAGAGTAGCTGAAATTCTCGTATGGTAAATCCCACACATAAAAAAGATCGCTTCAAAAAATTTCGAAATATAACCATGCTAATCTGTTTTTACAAATTTAAGAATATTATGCAAAATGAATCGATTCAACATTCCATATGTTCCAGTGAAATATTTGAATATTTTTTAAAGCTAATTTTACACATACCATGCAGTCGTTATATAGCATTCAAAACAGTTGAACGCTGCGGCAACTCAATTTATTCTACATAGCACGAGAGTATTATTGCTTTTTGTCAATTTTTGGATCGAAAATATATACAACTATTGACCATACAGCCCTTTTTCATGATTAGGCTCCCTATGACTTTTCCTGTCTCCTAAACTTAAAATTCGACATGTGTCGACAATTTAGTGGTAACCACAGAATACCTAACTAAGGGCCGATCCTACAACGCAAGAATATACCGGGTATAAGCCATACTCGGAATAAACCCTCGTTACGCCCGTCCTGCAGAACGGGCGTTTCAAATTTTATTCCAAGTATTGCTTATACCTGGTATATTCTTGCATTGTAGAACCGGCCCTAAAACGGACTAGACTAAACTAAAACGGACTAGAGTTGCTATTTATGTATCCGGTATAAAAAATAAAAACAAATATTTACGACTGAAAAGGGATCTGTTTTTCAAAATATATTCACATACTTTTGCATACATTTGAACCAATTTTCATAGCACTTTTTCCATTCGGATTGAGGTATCTCCAAAACATGCATTTTGAATGCATCAACCGCTTCTTCTGACATCGAAAATCGTTGACCACATAGATTATGCTTCACGGATTGGAACAAAAAGAAATCGTTGGCCAAATCAAGACTTGGGCCTGACTGGGCAAATATTGAGTTGTTCGGTCCGATGTATGAGAGTTCGCGTTGTCATGGTGAAGAATGATCCTATGTCGCTAGTTGTTTTTTCTTATTTCTTCAAATACTCATGGCAAACAAATGGTTGTATACTATTCAGAATTGACCCTTCTACGATCCTCTAGTGGCACTGTAGCCACATGCCCATTTATCCTAAAAAAATAGACGACCATTTGCTTCAAAGTGCTTCTGGCGCGAACAACTTTTGCTGTGTTTGGTTCATTTTGAAAGACCCATACAGCAGACTGCTGTTTACTTTCAGGCTCGTATACATAGATCCAAGATTCGCCACCTGTGTATATGTTTATACATGGCTTTTGACGCACCAAGATTATCTTTTTTGAGCATTTCTTTGCACTAAGCAACACGAGGCTTTTTTTAGCGATTGCCAAATAATATATAATGTATTATATAAATATTAAATAAATAGCAACCCTCGTATTAAAGACCCTTAATTTTTGTTATTAATGTTACTTTGTAATTAATCTATATTATTAATAATGATAATACCAACAAATATGCGATGAAAATACAAAATACCAAAATTAACACTGTTTAATTACTATTATCCTTAACATACAATAATTATTTAATTATCGTTGTGTTGAATCAATACAGTGTGGCGACTATTTATATGCACCAATCGTTATTATGCAATTTACCTGAAATCCAGCCACGCCCAACCCCACAGCTCCGATAACCGAAGCGTACTTCATGAACAAATCTTTCAATTTCTGAATGCAGGAGGCTTGATAGATATCGGGCGAGCTCTTAACGCAGCTGCCGTCGTCCTTCGCATGGGGGCAGCACGTATGAGGGAGAGAATTATTACGGTTGATTTTTTGCCAATCGTCTGGGCCGTTCATTCCGCAGCACTCCAACTAGAACAAAAAGATACATTTTACTTTTCATCGACATAAATCAGAAAAATGTATCCTTAAACAATTCTTTTAAGAAGTATAAGGATTAATAAAAGCTGTAAGAAAAACGTCAAATAATTCTGGGGAGCAAAAATACAAATTTGAATCAGGCTGAAAATATATTCACTGTACAACAAATCTTGAACATAACAACTGATATACTTTTTAATTGTCTATTTTTATTTCTGTGTAAAAAATGTGGCAAAGTAAAAAGTTGGTATAAACGGTGGCAAACTATCATCTTGTAGGGTATCTCTCATAAGATAAGCAATATTCTTGTAGGTCAATAAAATCATTCTTGTATAGCCAATATTTTAAAACTCAAGTAATTAACAGCAATTAGTTGAAATCTACAGGCTGATTCAGATATGTAGACGACACCTTCATCATTTGTTCACAAGGAATACTATCTATAAATCTGTTCCTTTCGCATGGTCCAATTTACAATGGAGACTGAAAACAATTCTGACCTCCCTTTTATTGACGTTCTAATATCAAAAAGACCAAACCAAAGCTTCTCATATTCAATCTATCGTAAACCTACACACACAAACCGTTATCTAAATGCGAATTCACATCATCATCCATCCTAATTAAATTCGGTGGTCACTTTAGTTACTAGATCTTTAAGATTGTCGGACATAGACAAGGAACATAGGCAAACAGAACTTAATTTCATAGAAACGGCACTAATTCAAAATGGCTATGACATGCGTCAAATATAAAGATATATGGGTAAAGTTCAGGCAATAAGTCATATCTACCAATCCACTAGAGAATTGTTCCAAAACCCCAAAGTTCTTCTGCCGTACATCAAGAGAGTTACCGATAAAATTTGCTACGTATTCAGATCCCGTAATATCGAAATGATATTTACAACAGAAAGAAATATATCTAGTTCCCCTAGGCCAGTGAAAGATAATATTCCACAAGAGTCACATGGTGTCTATGGGATTCCTTGTTTTGGTTGCTCCCAATCATATATCGGCCAAACCAACAGGCGTATACAAAATCGCATATACAAGCATTCTGCCGACATTCGGAAACCAGATCTCTCCTCAACTCTAGCATATCCAAACGGTTCACAAAATAGATTTTGACAAGGCCAAAGTAATCGCACCTTCCTACAAACCCCGCATAATTCGTGAAGCAATTGAGATCAAAAAACGCCCAGACAGCCTAAATGGAAACCCCTTATTTCCTAATTGCCCATCCGAAACCTGTCCAGTCAAATGTCTTCGCCCACTTCCTCTCCTCAACCGAGCTTCCCACCCATAACCTTACCTATTAATGAAGACGTCACGCAGATCACGTTTTTTTCTAGTTTTAAGCCCTGGGGAGTAGGCAGATTGAGACCTCAGAGCAAATTAACTAGATTTTTTTGATAATGGCTTCACTAATGGACACACTGTATATATATATATATATATATATATATATATATATATATATATATATATATATATATATATATATATATATATATTAGAATTACTAGGTTTTCGGGTAGAACCGAATTTTAGATTTGTAAAATCACGACCTTTCGGCTTCCACTTTGAACCCATCTCTAAATATGCATGTAAGGATTCTCCAACTTACCATACAATAGTTTGCAGTTTAAAAGGGAATGTATTGTGGAAATGTAATACAAAAAAACGGCGCACCAAAGTAAAATTGTACGCGATTTCTAAGCTAAAATATTATCGCCAAAACTCGATACCCCGAACCAAACATACTCGCCCAGAAGTGTTTCAAAAACTGTAACAACTGCTTTCAGCGTTGAAGTGTATATAGGGTCTATTTTGAATAAAACATAATGAAAACTATAAATAGAAGCATATTGTAGCTCATTCCCTATAAGTCACTATTTCATTTGGGTATAGTATGTATGCGTGAATTAAAGATGCGATGTCAGTGATTAGTTTTACATTTTCGCTAGCTCTTCTTCATTCTTAAACAACTTTGAGAATGACCGTTAGATCTAACCTTGAGTACCCCACAAACTTTTTTTTGACATGACAATTTTCATAATTTCCTCACATGTCTCAAACAACATAATTCGAATGATTTCCGAGTGTGGCAAGTTAATAATTTTTATTTGTTTCTTAAAAAAAACACCATTAATTTGAGAGAAAAGTAAAAAATGGTTTATTCAAAGTATGCGCCATTGTTAACTGCACATTTTCCCAGTTTTCTGGCAATTTGTGGATGCCCTCCCAGAAAAACCGTACATTTTAAGATGGTCCACTCACCAAGTCCTTTTTCGACATATCCATAATTGTGGAAGTATTTCATGGAAAGTGCGTGAGATATCGATGAAAATAATAAATGGTAGTCGAAAGGGGCCAAGCTTGGTAAGTACAGAAGGTGGGACAAGAGTTCAGAGCCAAGTGCAGAAATAGTGTCTCCGACCGCTTTCGCTCTGTGTGATGGGGCGTTGTCGTGCTGCTAAATTACTTTTCTGTATCTTGTAGTCCTATCTGGTCGTTTTTCGATCAATGCATGGTCAAATTGATAATTTGTTGATGGTAACGAACGGTAGTAATGGTTTCACCTGGTTTCAGAAGTTCATGGTACACGACGCCCTTCTGATTCCACCAAACGCACAGCATTGTCTTCTTTCCAAAGCGATTCGATCTTGCGGCCGATGTTGATAGTTGTCCTGAGTGATTTCCTGCGTTTTGGGTTATCGAAATATATACATTCTTCATCTCTTTCTTTCATGCCAAGAAAGCAAAACTTCGCACACCTCTTTTCGCTTTTCCATATGTCTGTCGTTCATCTGATGTGCTACTTATTTTCCTGCCTTCTGGATCTTTCGCATGGCGATCTGGAGCTGTGGATTCTATGGCTTTGGCATGGTCGAAACTCGACATGTTTACCACAGGAAAAAATATGACGTTAACTCGAAATCATTTAAAGATCGATAGCGTTTTGAAAGGTACTGTGACTGTCGTAGCAACAAAATGACTATGGGCTATGAACAGACCTTTGTTTCCATCTCTTAGAAAAATTGAGAATTATTAACCGCCACACATGGTAAAGGAGGGTTTAATGGAGTGTTCCTTGTTTGGTCTCACTAGGGGTTTCTATAATCATTTATGTCAAAGCGCATTTTATCAAACACTATAATTTATTATTAAAATTATCTTGCTTGACATTCACATCCTATATCGCCTTACTATATTACTTACGATGTTCGTGGCCGCTAGGCACCGTGTTCATGTTAACTGAATTTTGTAAGGTCGTAAATGTATAATAGGTTTTTGTTGAAAACAGTTTTAACGATGTTCAACGAACATAAAATTCATGAGAACAACGTCTAGCATAGGTTTGAAGATTTTCCACTACGTTTTCAGTAATTTTCCTTAATGTTTTTTGAGGTGTGAACATACATTTCTGGTATGACCAAACATTAATGAATCATATTACATTTAATTTAAAATACTATTATATTTATTAGAATATTATTCGAAAAACTACAAAAAAAAATAAATAAAAATACATAAACCAGTCAAATGCTTACCCGTCATCCAAATATTACTACGCATTTTATTGGGTTGTCCGGAAAGTTCATAGGGATGTTTTTACAAGAAAGAGAAACTGAGAGGATCGTTTTTTATTAAATAAATTACGTCTTTATTTGTGTTTCTTGACGTTTCAACAAATGGTTCTTTACTTGGGCATTATATAAGATTTAAGATTTGTATTGCAATATTTTACAGGTTCTTTAATAAAAATTACTCAATTTACACGAAAACTAACTTTTCTATAATAAATTGGAAACATCTGTATTGCTATGTTGGTTGGTGCAAAACTTCATCCCATTCTTTCGAGAAAAATTGAAGAAAAAATGTATATACGAAAAATTACATTTAATTAATATACTGTGTCGTTCAGTTCGAAAACTAAATAATCCTGTGTAGCTGAATAATCCAGCGCTCATAGAAATTCTGATGTTCTTGGAAAGAACTGATCCAGATGACATAATGAATTGATTCTATATCTCTCTATGACTATTCTAATCTCATACGGCCTAAAATCTCATTTGCCAACAATAAAAAAAAGTTCTTTATTTGTTGACTTAAATTTTCACTAATCTATTAGGAGGACCGAAAAGTAATCAAAAAGTCAGTTTGTGTCGAGACACGGCCCGCAAACACGGAAGTTTTGTGGTTACGTTTAAGTTTGGTTCTAAATTTTATTTTTCGGTTAAAAAGTTTTTGTTGTACCAAGGAGGAAAGATGTCAAGGCCAACAATAGAAGAAGCACACTTACGTCATTGTATGCTATTTTTGTTTGATCAAGAAATGAAGGCAAACGAAGCAGTGAAAAAATTACCGTTACTTCCGGGGATGTTCTAGATGCTTTAAAAAGTTTAAAAATGGAAATAAGAATCTCATAAATGCCGCACGAAAAGGACGACCCCAAAAATTAGATGATGATATCCTGAAGGCAATGGTGGATTCAGATCCTCGTCAAACAATTGATGAATTATCACTGAAGACTGGCTGTCCATGGTCTATAGTTCAGGATCATCTTCGTCGCATAGAAAATTGTACAAGCAAGGAATTTGGGTTCCTCATGAATTGACGGAGATGGCGCTCGATCAACTGCGTACCATCTGCGCGTCTCTTTTGTCTCGATATGAAGCTAATCCGTTTTTGCGACGAATTGTAACTGGAGATACGAAGTGGGTGCTATACGATAATCCCGTATGAAAAAGACAATGGCTTTCTTCCGGAGAAGCACCTGTTCTGACACCTCGACCATCACTAACAATAAAGAAAGTTCTTGTTTGTGTGTGGTGGGATTTTTCTGGAGTCATACACTATGAATTGCTTGAACCTGGTCAGACCGTTACAGCGACAGTGTATTATAAACAACTCGAGCGAATGAAGCAAGACCTCATAAAAAAAAAGATCCAGATCTCGCGCAGTCGGATTACCACCTTTTCAGATCGTTAGAGCATACATTAAGAGGTAAAACATTTAACAATGTTGGAGAAGTGAAAATGCACTGGGAAAAGTTAAAAAGGGAATCGAACAACTGCCTTTACGCTGGCAAAAAGTGAGTAGTATTTAAGATTTCTTTAATAAATAAATTCAGGCCGCTTCTGATCCATTACTCACTTTAATTCACGTCGTTGTAAACAGTATATCTCCGAATTAATGATCTGATTTTATATCTCCGAATTAATGATCTGATTTTCAGGTCATAATAAACCATTCCCCTCCAGTCGCACCAAATGCGTAACTAAACCTTCTTCTGATGAATTCTGAATTTTGCGCTGTTTGAAGGGTATCTCCGCGTTTACGATATGATCCCTTACAAAATTATTATTGAAAAATTCCAAGCTTGATGAGACCCAAAGGTCGAAAGCAACAAAATCCATCTTTTCTATTTGTCATAGGGTTAAGATGAAACCCAGAGGAAGGTGAATTTGCAAAAGAATAAAATTTTTTATTGAAAAAGAGAGCTTGGAATTTTTCAATAATTTTTATTTTCAGACAAAGAACGTTATCTTAAAACAGATCGTCTTAGTTTGACAAAAATTTGCTCGAAGCCAAAGACCGTGTCCGGCCGGGCATTTGCCAAGATTTCGACAAGTGACGTCGCTGCGAAATTTGCAGTTTGACGATTTTCCAAGTCAATATGATCCTTTACGCTTAACATTATTATACATAAACAATTTTTTATCACCTTTTACCATTCGCGTTAAAAAAGGATTCCGTTGCGACATTCGACATAGAGCATCCCATATACAGACATTATTTTTGAATCGCTTACAAAACGTGGAATCGTCAATAGTACCTTCACGCATTGACGGTAATAACATTTGTCTTTATTATTATTTGATTCCTTTACCTGTATTGTAAAGTGGGAATTTCTAGGAATTTTTCATTAAATATATCCATATCTATGGATGATTATGGCTGGTTAATATTTTCCCTCTTAATAAAATTGGGATAATAGACCTATGCTAATGGACAAACGATATTGTTTCATTAAATAACTCCTACTGGGCAAACACTTATAGACAGTAGTATATAAATCAACATATAAAATCACTTTCAAAATAAAATACTTCATATTAGTTGAATTCAATGAGTAGGCAAGTGCCAATAATGTTTCCTCGACTGACTTACTAATGTGTGGTCTAACGTTGTCATGAAGCCATTCAAGAAACGTAAATATCTCCTACTAAATTAATCTATCGATCGAATTTCAGTTTCATCCGGTTCCAGAAATTCATAATGCAACAGTGTTTTCGACATACAGCTTTTTGAAGTTAATATTGCGGTGTTATTTTACCGAGATATAATTAATGTGTTTTCTTCACTACTAATTGTAATTAATAAACTTTTTATCAAAAGTTTATCACTGCTCCGCAGTTATTTTAATAAAGACATGTCACAAAACGGTTATCTTTAACCTTCCAGTTTCACAGATGTGGCATCTTTTTTAATGGTGGTATATTTTTTTAATATGGGTATATATAACTGTAAATAATTTGTTGTGCTAATAAGATCTGCAACAAATTGGATCCATTCATTTATCATGCATCCAATGCAGTTGAGGGTAAAATATTCCCCATGGCTTAACTAAAAAATGGCTTAATTAACTCAAATCTTAACTAAAAACTTAACCAAAATCGTAAATCCAAGTATAGATTAAAATGGTACCTTATAAAGAGTTGTAGGAGAAGTAGTGTCAAATCTGCCCCTCGGCTTCATTTGGTGGAATGCATTCTTGACACCAAATTTTCGATTACTCTTTCACACATATCGCATAGTATATTTTCAATGGTGGTCTGAATGTTTCGTTTAATGTTAGAAGTTTATTTCTGTAAACCAGATTTTACTTTAACTACTTCAAACATAATATATGTCCCCCTTGTTAACTAAAAGAGGGAAAGCAAAAAAAAATCTTCAGCAGTACTATTTTCTTCTGCGCCCTCCCACTTTAAAAATCCACGAGCTGCCACTACCAAGGACGCTGGTCCCTATCTATGTTGAGAAACTACTGCTGATTTTTAAAAAAAGATGATGCTACAGAACACGAGGAAAAAGTGAAAGTGGGAATTATTTCGGAACATCAAAACACATGTATTTCTTAACTTTGCTCGACACCACCGGGTATTAAGTAAGTAAGTAAGTAAGTAAGTAAGTAAGTAAGTAAGTAAGTAAGTAAGTAAGTAGGTAAGTAAGTAGGTAAGTAAGTAGGTAAGTAGGTAAGTAGGTAAGTAAGTAAGTAAGTAAGTAAGTAAGTAAGTAAGTAAGTAGATAAGTAAGTAGGTAAGTAAGTAGGTAAGTAAGTAAGTAAGTAAGTAAGTAAGTAAGTAAGTAAGTAAGTAGGTAAGTAAGTAGGTAAGTAAGTAGGTAAGTAGGTAAGTAAGTAAGTAAGTAAGTATGTATATATAAATATATATATATGCTGAATCTAAACATTTTATTTTAATGTGTTTAACGAGTTTATTACAGAATTAAAATAATATTATTAACGTTGCGTAACGTGTCCTGATACAAAAAATATGGATAAAACAAAACATAAATCTAGCAAACTTAATACATATAAACTATTAGTATTTAGTAGGATATCCCTTTTGTTTAACCACCGTTGAACATCTCCTTGGAATAGAGTCTATTAACTTCTGACAAGTTTCAACCGGTATAGAATACCAAGTTTTCTTGACTTCTTCCATCAACATATTTTTGTTTGATGTTTTTTTATTAGCAATGCCTTTTTTTAAATATTGCCAAATATTTTCTAGTGGATTTAAATCCGGAGATTACGACGGCCAGAGCAACACTTCAATCTTATTTGCGAGAAACCATCGTTTCATTACTTTCGCGATATGTTTCGGATCGTTATCCTGCTGGTAGATCCACTTTAGCGGCATATTCATTTCGGCATAAGGAAGCATCATTTTTTTTCTAATATTTCCATGTAGGTTTCGGTCATGGTATCTTTGATCCAATATAATGGACCTAAACCATTATAGGAAAAGCAACCCGACAGTTTAATATTTCCTCCTCCATGCTTTGCTGTTCCTAATGTATTTCGTTCGCGAAATTAGTTCTTCATTCTTATATCGCCTAACGGTACGTCCCATCTGATCCAAATAGATTTATTTTTGTTTCATCATAAAATATTTTTCCAATTACGACTGTAGTTTTCATTTAAGTTAAATCTGGCAAAACTTAACTTATGCTGAATATTTTTTTTACTTAAATGTGGCACCTTTCTTGCAACTCTTTCATGAAGATCCATTTCTACTAATCGTCTACGAATTGTCCGTGTACTGATTTGTAGACCCATTTTCCATTTAATGTCAAACGAAGTGGAAAATGGATGTTTCCGCACCTCTCGTACAATACATTTATCCAATCTTTTGCTTGTTTTTCTTGAGTGACCTCTGGTTTCTGGTGATATTTTCATTAATTTTTGCTGCTTTAAAATTTTAGCAATAACGCATTCAGAGAGCTTTAGTAGATGAGAAATAAATTTATAAGTTTTGTTTTGACTCCGTAACTGCAATATTAAACGCCTCTCTTCGGGAGTACAATGCTTTGCGCGTATGGATGCATGGACAATCTATACCAAAGATATTAAAATATTTTCGATAACAATGAACGAACAGCAAAAAATTTAAAAGCCACTCTTATTTTTTTGTCTCCTAAAGTTTTTATTATCGTCAAGAAATATTAACCTGATAAATTAAAATAAACAAATAAGTCTCCAATATTATATTCAACTAGTAAGTGACAAGGTATTAGAAATTTGGATTCCTACAGTAATGATACATTAAATTATATATATATATATATATATATATATATATATATATATATATATATATATATATATATATATATATATATATATATATATATATATATTATTATTATTATTATTATTCACGTATGGGCCCTAGTGGACCATGCGAAGTACAATTAGAGGCGTTTGTTGTTGTTAGCCTTCCTTTGTGCCCATACTAATTTCATTCTTTCGCTATGAGCTTTTTTTCCTTTCGTCAGACCAAGTTGTTCCAGTCTTCCTACATTTTTCTCTCTGGCCAACCTTCCAAATGTTAACCTTGTGTCTGAAACAGCCTCTATCCTGAATTTCACTTTGTGTAATATTTGCTGATCTTAGGTCCTCTTTAATTGCCGCAATCCATTTAATTATTTCTACTTTAGCTCTACTCCTATTTTCATAAAATTCGATTATTTGTCTAGTTAGCCTACTCGGATTCATCCGTTTGATGTGTCCGTAAAACTTAAGTCTTCTTTTTCTCATATCGCTATGTATATCTGTGTATTGTTTGATTTCTTGGTTTTCTCGAAGTCGGTATATTGTGCTATTTATTTGTTTGGGGCCTAGGATTTTTCTTATGATTTTTCTTTCCTTCTTTTCAATGTCCTCGATGTCCCTCTTTCTATTCAAAATGAGCGTTTCTGCAGCATATAGACATTCTGGCTTAATAACCCTGTTGTAATGTCTCAGTTTTGTGTTTTTAGATAGGCATTTTTTGTTGTAAATATTTTGTGTAAGTCTCAATGCCGTTTCCATTTTTTGACATCTACCCTTATTGGCCGCTTTTTCCAACCCATTTTCCATGATTATTTCACGCAAATATTTGAATTGAGAGACTCGTCTGATGTTACCATATTTTGTTTTTAGAAATGGCGTTGTTAGTCTGTTGCAGGTCATGTATTGTGTCTTTTCAAAGGAAATTTGGAGCCCTGCCTTTTCTGCTGTTTCTTTTAGGATTTCAATCTGTTTCTGTGCCGTTAATACACCTTGAGCTAAAATTGCTAGATCATCAGCAAATGCCAGACAATCAATTTTGATGTTGGTTCTCCCCAGTTTAATGGGCTGGTCAATATTCAGTGCCGACTTTTTTTTACGCCACTCCTGTATTACTTTTTCTAGAACACAGTTAAATAAGAGTGGTGAGAGTCCATCCCCTTGTCTCACACCAGTTTTAATTTCGAAGGGCTCTGAGATGTCACCCATGAATTTAACTTTTGACCTTGTGTTAGTTAACGTTGCTTTAATAATTGCCAGCGTTTTCAGATCAAGTCCTTGTTCTTTCAAGATTCGGAATAAAGATTTGCGGTCAATAGAATCATATTCTTTTTTGAAATCCACAAATGTACAGACGAGATTTTTATTGTAGTTTTTGATGTCTTAGAATCAACTTTAGATTCAGGATCTGTTCAGGGCAGGATCTGCCCGGTCGAAAACCTGCTTGATATTCACCAATGTTCGGTTCTAACTGTCCCTGTGCTCTGTCTAGTAGACATTGAGATAGAATCTTGTAACAAACTGGGAGAAGAGATATTCCTCTATAGTTGTTTACATCCGTTCTATCTCCTTTCTTATGTAGTGGATGGATTAGAGCATCTTTCCAGTCTTCCGGAATCCGTTCGGTCCGCCAAACTTCTTGTAGAATTTTGGTTATTTCCTTGATTGTACCTGAACCAGCGGATTTCAAAAGTTCAGCAGTGATTCCATCTTCACCAGAAGCTTTGTTATTTTTAAGCCGCTTGATTTGCCTAATTATTTCCTCTTTATTCGGTGCTAATGAATCTGGGTTTGTTTGTTTAGGGTTTAGTGTTGCAAATTTGTTTAAGGACTCAGGACAGTTTAGTATTTGTTCAAAATATTTCGCAAGTTCTTTGCAATTGTCTTGGTTATTTAGAGCTAATTGTCCGTTTTCCTTTTGAAAGCATAGACTCTGCGGTTGATAGCCTGTTAATTTAGTTTTAAATGTTTTGTAAAAGTTTCGGGTGTTATTTTTTTTGGAAATCTTTTTCTATTTCATTAAGCTGATTGTTTTCATATTTTCTTTTAGTTTGTCTAATTAGCTTCGATGTTTCTTTTCTTACTTCCAAAAAGATGTTATAGTTTATTGCTGTTTTTTGACTGTTCCAATCTTTGAATGCTTTACTTCGGCTTAATACTGCTTGCTCGCAAACTTCATCCCACCACGGATGTTTTCTACGTTTTTGTAAACGGACCAACTTTAAGGCTGTTTTAATAATTTTTTGTTTTAATTCTTGCCAGTTCTCTGCAGGTTGTTTATCAAGCTCTTCTGTTAGGGCTGGTTTTATTTTCGTTGGGTCAAACTTTGGTATTAGCAGCCTCTTTTGAATAAGTTTTCGAGGTTTTAAGCTAAGTTTGATTCTAGTCAAGTAGTGATCCGTGTCTATATTTGCTCCTTTCCTGACTTGAACATTCAAAATCTCTTTATAATTGGGGTACGAAATGGCAACATGGTCAATTTGAAATTCACCCATATATATATATATATATATATATATATATAGCATAGTCAAGCAATAGCAACATGGCATCACCCAGACATTATATAATATATATATATATATATATATATATATATATATATATATATATATATATATATATATATATATATATATAGCATAGATTTAACACGTTTTACATGTTTGTATTAAATAATTTTCAACAAGTATTCAAAGCGACTGACGCTACTAGTGAGATTTACGAAGTAGAGGGGGAAGTTTTATTGTTCAAAATCGATTGTAATTTTCTCAATTGGTTTCTCAATCTAAAATCAACCTGTTATGAAAATGCTAACTAATTAAAAAAAATTATAAACTTAAATTTTCTGACAACGCCACTGAAATCCCGACCAATAAATATTCCCCCATAAAGCTATCAAATTAAATAACACAATTTTATTTTTACTGCCATCTGTTACACCACTACAATTTCATAATAAAAAGGTGTTTCCGAAAACTAATCTGTTCCAGATAGTGGCTGAGATTTTTGTTTTCAAAAATACGTCGACTAAAATTTATTGGTATTTTTAAATAGAACGTTTCCCTGATCCAAAACAAAATTAAAAGGAACACATAAAACACAGCTATGGCCAATTTGTTTTCTTTATTCATTTTCATATCAGTAGACAACACGATATATATCTTGGTTACTTCCGACTGTTATAGAATTCCAGTTTGTATTTTAATAATTGATGATGTACCAAAATTACTTTCCAATAATAGCTCAATCTTTTAATATTTTATGACACTACTGAATGGATATTTCAAAATTAAATAGTGCACTGAAAAAAAACTTCAAAAAACAACTACATGAAAAATCCGCTTTTTTTTATGCTAATTTTGTTTTATGTTACAAATTTGTTAGACTCGATAAAAAGCGATAGAAAAAAATATCTAAACTAAAAAATAAAGTACTAGAAAAAAAAACAATAGGAAAGCAAGAAATGATGAAAATACAAAACATAATAATAAATACAAAGGCGGTCCTTACGCGTCGACGCGCAAAGTCCTTAGAGACAGAAAATGTTTTAAAAACGTTTATGTCTTAAACATAAACTTAATAGAATATACTAAGGTGTTCCAAAAGTATTTCAGTTTTTGAAGTACTGTAATACTCCGAGTTACGCTATCCCGTCTTACGCGATTTTTGAATCAGGCCCACTTGTGTTCGGCATATGATATAAACGGACATGTTTTTTGCGGACTCGACGCATGTTTACAAATTGTTTTGTTTATTATATCATTTAAAAACAACTATGTCTTCTAAACGAAGTAAAACTGATTCTTCTGCATCAAATAAGAAAAGAAAAACATTATCTTTGGAATGTAAATTAAACATTGTCGAGGATTTCGATACAAAACTTAAAGTTTGTGAATTGATAAAGAAGTGTGATCTACTAGAATCGACAATCAGAATAATTATAAAAAATAAAGAAAAAATTCTCAAAACTGTGAAAAATGCTCAGTCTTTGAATTCAAGCATCATTCGTACACGTCATGGTATTATCGCTGAGATGCAAACGATGCTAAAATTATGGTGTAATAATCAAGTAATAGTGAAAAACTATCGTGCTGAATAGAACACAGTGTGTTCTCAAGCTAAGTTGATTTTTGAGAGATTAAAAGAAGAAGCTGGGGAGGCGGCCAAAAATGAAATTAATGAAATAAAAAAATGATTTAAAGCTAGTAACGGGTGGTTCAGCCGATTCAAAGTCGCTGTGGACAGCATCGCGGAAAGTGGAGAGGCGACAAGTGCTGATAAAGAAGCTGCGGCTCTCTATCCAGAGAAAATCAATGCTATGATAGAAGGTGGATATAGCAGCCAAACCGTATTCAACGTGGATGAGACTGGATTGTTCCTTCCTAGACTTGGATGTGTGCCTAAAAGAACAAAGAAAAAACCTTTCGAGGTTTTAAGGCCTCCAAGGATCGCTTGACAGTGATGGTTGGCGGGAATGAAGCTGGTGACTGTAAGTTAAAACCTCTCTTAGCTTATCGTTCGGAAAACCCAAGAGCTTTAAAAAATAAATCTAAAACTGGTTTGCTCGTGATTTGGAAGTAAAATCCTGAAGCTTGGGCGACAGCCTCCCTTTTTGAGGATTGGTTTGGTCATCACTTCATACACGAAGTCGAACGTTATTGCCAGTCAAAACAAATCCCATTTAAGGTGATGCTATTAATGGACAGTGCACGTTGCACGTAAAAGTTGAATTTTTGCCACCAAATACAACCAGCTTGCGGTCATAAGTCTAAGGTGTCATCAAAACATTTAAAGCTTATTTACACGAGATGATAACTTGCACATCCCCATGAAGCTATGAGGCAAAACAATGAGCTCTCTGTTATAGACTTTTGGAACCAATTTAATATTTTAGATGTCGTGAACATCATTAGAAAATTTTCTAATGGCGAAATGGGAAAAACTTGAAATGGCGTTTGGAAAAAACTGTGTCTATTTTTTTTCACTAGTGGAATTCCGGTGAAAGCAGCGCCAGCGATTGATCGAATTGATCATGTTATTGAAGACGTTGTCGATCTTGCTGAACAATTAAATTTAGAAGGACGATATTAAATTTAGGGGGATCTTGAGGACATACAAGAACTTCTAGATTCACATAATCAGGAGCTCACAATCGATGAGCTCATAGAAATGTGTGAGCAAAACATTGAAGAACCTGATTCTTTTGACTCAGTTCAATCTGAAGATCAAATGACGGTTGCAAACCTGACGGAAGCCCTCAGTTCAACTAAAAAAGGATTATAAATTTTAGAAAACATGACTACAATGAAGAGCGCGTGTCAGTTGCAAAACTGGGAGTAAAAAGGTTATTATGCTTGCGTGCTTTGAAGAAATTTTGTTTGAGAGGAAAAATCTTTGACCCGTCAGTTTGTTTGACTTTATGAAGCCCTCTACATCCAAATAACTTCGGTTTATGTTTATGCATTAAAATAATATTAATTTTTTTAATTATCTAAGATTTGAATACACAATTTTCTTGTAAATTATTTTCTTGAGCGCTTGGTCCCAGCTAAACAAAATTTGTATGCATTTATATACGAAATTGTAACCCGACTTACGCGAATTCGACTTACACTGTTGTGGTTCGGTTCCACCTATCGCGTAAGCTCGAGGCATTACTGTCCTTATTTTGAAGATACTGTTTAAAAAATT
This sequence comes from Cosmopolites sordidus, assembly GCA_031761425.1. Taxonomy (NCBI): domain Eukaryota; kingdom Metazoa; phylum Arthropoda; class Insecta; order Coleoptera; family Curculionidae; genus Cosmopolites; species Cosmopolites sordidus. The sequence goes on along the minus strand of JARFXV010002581.1, from coordinate 30,588 downwards.
AATCATTCCTGACTCGCAAATGCAGTTTACTGATAGTATGAACTACTAATTTCCCTGAGAGTTTCCTGGTGTTTATCCTATGATCTGCAACTACAGCTTCGCAAATCTCGCAAGCGGTGTCAGTCGCTTAGCGCTTTTTATAAAATAAAGTTTTAAATTGCCCTAATTTCGAAATTTATTTCACTCATTTTGACATTTTTGTTAAAAATTGTCGAATGCATATTTCGACGTTTTTATTTGAACAAAAAGTTTAAATCGGATTAAACCTCTGAGGAGTGAGGTATAATCCTTTATTTATAAACAAAGGAAAAACGCAAATACTCTTGTTACGCATATATAAGAACAGAAAGATGTATTAAAATCTACAATAACACAAAACCAATATCAATTAGGAGAGGAGTACGACAGGGAAAAAAGTATTTATCACTGCATTGGAGGATGTCTTCCACAATATAGACTGGTTAACTAAATATATAAAAGTAGATAGGGTTAACCCAATGATATAAAAGCATTGTTCAACACCATCTGAATTGCAAAACATATACTAATGACAGATCTTGGGAAATATAACTTAAAATAAAAAAAACATTTAAATACTGCTTCCCGGAATAAGTCACTATCCTCTTAGATGACACATCTTTAAATATAACTGGCAGCTACATATACTTAGGTCAAAAGAATAAAACTAAGGGCAGTATATCAGATGTAATCAATAAAAGAGTAAAATTCAGCTGCTGCGCTTTCGGGAGAATTAAGCAATATGCTAAAATCAGATATCGCCATTTCATTGAGAGGTAAGGTTTATAACCCGTGCGGTAAGCCATTACTTATGGTGCAGAAACTTGACTATTAACAAAAAACTAACAAGGGCATAGAGTGACAGTAGGAAGAACGCCTGGATAAGAGCTCAAATAAAAATTATAGATACCCTACAAAGAGCTTCTCAACTGGCAATAGGCAGGTCATACAGACTGTCTACAAAACGGAAGGCTGACAAGGCGTACGTGCATTAGAGTGGACATAAAGCGTAATATTGAAATACTGGCTAGCGAGATGACATAAGCAAAAAAGGGCAGGGATTAAAATGGGTAGTAATAACTACCGATAGAATGAAATGGTTCGATACAGGAGATTTCCTATGTTGAATAATTTCATCCTACATCCAATTTGTAAATTAAAAAATCATGGGGTTCAAGCTTTCGATTTGTAACACAAAATATTTCTATATGCCTAACTACAGGTGAGGTCAACCAAAGGAGAAATTAAGAATTGAAATTGAAGTCATGAGGAACGGTTCGACAAACATCCAAATGATGTGTTTCAACTCTTAGACAATTAAGACTTAGTGCGGCGGCTTAACAGAGCCAAACCTTTTGAGCTTGAGTAATTATGCAGTGATCAGTAAACAGCAGAGCACCACCAATGCAGTGTAGCCGCCACCCTGGTTAAGTGCACAAGACATGTTAAAAATAGGCCAGGCTGTCCTCTTCACAAGAAGACAGCCGATAATCAGACAGAATATCCGCATCTACGGAGTCCCCATCAAATGGGCCAGATCGGCACACTACCTGGGCCTTGAGTTCGACAAGGCCCTCACGTGGGTGCCGCACCTAAAGAAGGTAACCGGGAAAGCAAGAGCCATGGCTCGTCTGCTTTACCCCCTAATGAACGGCAAAAGTAAGCTCTCGCTGAACATCCGAATAACCTTGTATAAAATCATGGTCCGATCCGTCCTCACCTACGGATCTCAGGCCTGGTTCCCGTACCTCCCCCCAACGTCGATTGCAATTCTGCAATCGTTCCAGTCACGCGTTCTTCGCACATTAGTAGGTGCCCCATGGTTTGTAAGGAATGCGCAAATCCATCGGGAAACTGACACACCAGTGATTCAGACATTCCTGTCCAGACTTCTGGACAAATTCCTAGCGACGGCGTCCCTTTCGGACAATCCGCTAATCAGAGCCACGGCAGCTTCATTGCCGGCCGTTGCCCCAGTATGACCATCCTCTTCGGTCATCACCTCCATGCCTAAAGGACGGCAGCTAAAACCCTTCGAACAAGCGACATTGTCGTGACGTTCGAAAAAATCAGCGAATACAAGTCAGGGCCTTCGGGTCAACTTAACCTCCAGGACAAGAAGAAGAAGAAGTTAAAAATAGGCTCAACTAAGCGGTTCATTGGTGTGACTCAAATAACAAGGTTGGGTGGATTGTTCATTTTCAAAAATATAAATAAATAAAATAAAATAAAATAATGGACTAAAATAGAATAATGGACTAAAATAAAATAATGGACTAAAAGCGCGTCGATTTAATGCGGGTGGAAAATTCATTATAATATTTTTAGTTAACGGCAAATATTCCAAACTTAAAATTAGACAGGTCAACTAATTTAAACTTTTTTGAGGTAATATTGATGAAAATAGGCGTATATGAAGTATTTTGTATATAAAAAATCCAAATGGGAGTGTAAAAAATGCATTTTTAATGACATGCGACACCCTAGTATTTCATAGGCTTTCAAGAGTTCATCTATGCGGTTTTTATAGTCTTCATCTTTCTTGTCTAGAAATCCTTTCACTATATTTACAAAATACTTCCAAGCTGCCAATTCCTTTTCATTTAATTTTTCTTGAAAACAAAAATCACCTAAAAGCTTCCTTATTTGAGGTCCAATAAATATGCCTTCTTTTAGTTTTGCATCACTTAGTTGAAGAAAGAAGATTTCTTTTAGGTACTTGAAACCGTTACTTTCTTTGTCCATGGCTGTGACAAAGTTTTGCATTAGTTCAAGCTTAATATGGAGAGGCGGAAGAAGCATTTTTTTGGCTTAACAAGGGGGGCATATTATATGTTTGAAGTACCAAGTTCAAAAAAAGTTCTATGAAGACAATCTTTCTTATTGTCATGTTCTTTTCTTTCCTTATAACAAATAGACACATAAAACAGCAATCATCTGTACCAAAGTGCTCCTTACCTTTGTATTTCAAAGTAAAGTACAAATAATTTCAACATCCCATGATATAAAGGAGAAGGAGGTACTTGAAAATGGAACATGTAAAACCATCTGTGAAAAGGTGTTTTAATAACTACTTAAATGAAACGCAAAAAGAGAATTATCATCAATGTTACAAAAATCATATCGACCTGTATTATTAATAAACAAATTAAATTACCACTCCGTAAAAAACGTTCTTTTAATAACATTAATTTGTTGCGAATTTTGAATTCCATATTAAACGCAAAAGGTACTTGAAAAAAATAAAGAAAATATTGAAACAAATGAAAAAAACATCAAGATACAATGTGTAAGTGTATTCCAAGAGGACAGAATATTTTTAAAGGCGAAGAAGGAAATTTATTCGATACATCTTGATTACTAATAAGTATTTAATTAAGGTGACAGATACTTGAAAGAAATTAATTTTAAATAAAAGAACTAAGACATGTCTCAATTTTCGTTAGATGTATAAATGTAAGACAATGTAATACAATGTAGTTTATTTGAAGAAGGCACTATTTGTCGAAACAGCTGTCATAAGTTTTAGTTTTTATTTTTTAATATGTATTTAAAACAGCAGTCGGCTTAAACAAAGTAGAAAAATAGCTATATGTTAAAAAATTATGTAGTTTGGAAATTGCAAGCTAGAACCTATTCATCCTTCCTGGAATTATTTAGGAAATGCATCAAGAAAAGTACACATAACGCTGCATACTCTAAAGGTATAAAATAATGCATTATGGTTCGTATTAAATGTAAAAACGACTTGCTGAATAACTTAAACCCTTAGGTTACAAATACATGTACACGTTACAGCATTAAAATAATTACTTTTTTAATTGTAATTTAAATTAAATCGTAAATTATAATGAATTTAATTTTTTTATTTCTAAAATTGTCTCATCTGGTCATTTGTGGGAATTATAAAAAAAACTCAAAATGTGTTAATTAAAAGACGTGCAATGAAGGAATCGAAAAATAATATAGTATGTAAGTTAGCAGCACTGTACCTAATTGCTACGCAGATTTTAGGTGCGATCTGTCAATCGGCTTGTTTGTTAGTTATTTACGCCAGTCCAGTTCAAAAGTGAGTTCTGATTTTGATAAAAAAAATATCGAAGTTTGTGTTGTCAATGAAATGTTTTCTTCTTTCAGTGGTGTTAGTGAGCTTTGACCTCCTTCAACCTTCCTCCCCACCGGGATGAATCTCCAGCAACCCTTTGCCAATTTTTGATGTCAGTAGTTGTTCAGCATCTCCTCTTACGCGTCTTATAGCGTCCTTATAGCGTCTTATAGCGTCCTTACAGCGTCTTTGGTCTACCTCTTTTTCCGTTACCCCGTATTCACCCCTTGATGATTTTCCTTGGCATTCGGTTTCATAACATAGTCGCTGAACTAGAATTGTAGACTATGTGAGGTACAATATCACTTTACACAATTGTCTGTGTTCGAAGTTATACCTGATCTTCCAAATTCCATTGTCATGCAAAGCACCAAAAATTCTCCTGAGTACTTTTTTTCTAAATACTGCAAGCATTTCTTCTGTTTTCTTTATGAGGATTCTTTTGATGTATCGCAGTCATAAATGACTACCTTCCGAAAATGAGTGTTCTCAACTAAATCTATTATAATGAATTCTAAATAATGTTACAGAAGGCCTTTGGTAAGTCATGCCTGTTGAAAACACAACCATATCAATAGTATTAGGAGTTCAAAGAAGATCACCAAGCAGTAGTTACGAAACATCGAAAAAATCAAGAAAATACTGCTTGATAATCGACGTTTGAGTGTAAGAAAGGTAGATCTTAAATTGGACATGTTTTACAAGACCGTTCGTGATATTTTAATTGATGCTTTGGGTATTTAAGAGCATGCGGTAGTTTCTGTTCAATAAAAGTCTTTTCTTTAAGTGCCAAAAATTAAATGGTTTCGAGAACCTCTAATGCCCCAGCTTGCATAGATCGCATTATAACTGATTGTGAGACATTTGTTTAAGCGTGTGACATACCAGTAAGTCAATCTTTGGAAGGTTGCTTCTTTGCAGTTTTCTGTGATCTAATTCATTCTCAATATTATGCATTCAAAATTCCTTCAACAAGCATAAATCGATAATAAAGGTCGATAATAAACGTTACGAATATTCCACGGAAAAGGTCAGATTTGTGGAAAAGCAATTCTTGGATTATGCACCACAATACTTCGCTACATACACCTCGAATTTTGCCCAAAAACTCGATAGCATCATAAACAAATATTCTTCAAATATGAACCCATGATTTATTCCTTTTTCCAAACTTAAGTTACCATTTCGAGGTAGACGTATTTAATCGAAAAAAAGTAGTATAGGGATCTAAAAGCTTCAATGTTGAAAAGTGTGCATAAGCAATATATAGTGTTTTACTTAAAAATTTCAAGTAATTTTTTACAGAATAGATGCAAAAGGAAATGTTCATTCTATAAAGTTAAAAAATAGCATTATATATACTCTAAGTTTCACTGCCCGAAATACTGCAAACTTATTGTGAACTGCGTTTAATACTTAATGTGGATTCCAAACCACGAGTGTCAGCTAACGATTAACCTCGGTCAGCAACCTCTTGTTTTCTCGACTAGCCTACCGAGTGACGAGTAACTAACTTAAATGTCTCTCAAGACATGTTTGGAATAGTCGCTGTTTTAATTTTCGAAAGTGCCGAAGTGTTTTATTGCTCCGATCGTGCGAATTAAAGTAGTGATAAAAAGTGGTAATGATAAGAAACGGTACTAGCTCGGCACCATACTGGGATTCTATTAAAAGCGATTCAGTCAGCTTGCCCAAGCGTGGTGGACGGCGGCGGTCACCTGCCATCATTACAATGCTTCAAGATCATAACATAGCTTATCAACCGGCCTCCGGCGTTAAAGTTAATACTAATACATCAGCAATGAGCGAAATAGACTTTGCATTAACCAAGCAGGCAGAAGTTGATGCATACTTAAAGATTTGGAACGTGAGATTGAAACAAGAGCCTGCGAAAAATCTAAAAAAAATCATGTAGAATTCTTAAATGAGTTTCATAAAACCTCTGATTGGAAGAAGTTCACTCACACAATTTTTGTTTAACATTTCTTATAATCATAAGAAATGTTAAACAAAAATTAATAAGCATATAAATCCAATTAATCAATTCCAATGATTCAGGGACATTTTCATTTCATTCCATTCAGAGACATTTTCTAATATACATCTTTGACACAAATAAACAAGAAATGAGAATGACTACATTGCCAAAAAATAAATCAAATAAATAATCTATCTTTTTATCAGGGATGGTAAAGGCTAATTTAATAGTTAAAATTTTAAATATTTATGAATAATAGAAAGATAAATATTCCCTTAAATTAATATACGATGAAGTTAAATTAATGTCCGAAAATGAAGCAGCTTATAAAGTAGCATGTCAAATCCTGAAAGCAAAGGACGTAAAGTATCATGCATACATGCCAAGATATAAAAGATCCTTTCGAATGGTTATTAAAGGCCTTCATTATACCATCAATATTGAGCTGATCAAAGAATAAATCTCTATATTCAACCATAAAGTTAATATATATATATATATATATATATATATATATATATATATATATATATATATATATATATATATATATATATATATATATATATGTATATATATATGTATATATATATATATATATATATATATATATATATATATATATATATATATATATATATATATATGTATATATATATATGTATTTATATATATATATATATATATATATATATATATATATATATATATATATATATATATATATAACGAAAGTGACTACGCCCGAAATAATTGACAAAATCCACGACATGGTTTTAAGTGATCGACGTATCAAAGTGCACGAAATAGTTGAGGACACAGGCTTATCTCACGGTATAGTGTTTTCAAGGTATAGTGTATATATATAAAAATGTCTATGAAAAAGTGTATGTATGTAAAAAGTGACGAAGACAAAACAACCTTTAAATATGTTCTTCCTGGAACTGGAACCAAACGATAATAACAAAGAAATTTATCAAATAACGAATTTGAAACATTATAAAGTAAAAATGGAAATTGTACGACAAAAGAGATACACTCAAAATTATTGCACCCAACAGCAGAAATGCATTGAACGTGGCGGTGTACACAGTAGCAAAAACTGCAGAATAAGCGAAAGAAGATGTGCGGTGTGCATCATGTGGTGAAAATCACCCCGACATTTATAAGGGTTGTAAGATGTATAAAGAACTTCAACAAAGAAACTTCCTCTCTCTTAGACCTAAAATTCAACAACAAAATAATACCCATATTACTGATAATAAAGTAAGAAAAGGTACTTCATTCACTTCAGTCACTAATGGATTCAAATCGTCTAATACCAACTTTGACGTTGCAGCTACAAACCTTAATCAATCGGAAGAATTTACGCACTAGAGAAATTATTCGAGCAAATAGTGCAACGAACGGACACGATGAATATTGTGTCCAAATTGTTTCATAAGCTCAGATAATGTGCATGCACTTAAAAATAGCTCTTTGGAAATGCTAGAAAGAGAACATAGATTAGTTTTAGAATTAGACTGAACTGAATCATCTCCTGATGACGCTACATAGTTTAGATGTTACGAGGGTCGTTCAATAAAGTCCTTAGAAAATCCACCAAGAGATGGCGCTCGTAGCTTTGGAAATAGCTTGTTTTTAGTAAGCATCATTATTCACCAGATAGCTGCGAATGTCGCAGTTATATTCATCACATGCTTTCATTTTTATTGTCGATTGAAGCAAGAAACTTTTGTTTATTTAGAAAAATAGAAAAAAGTGAGTTCCGAGTAGTGATTAAACACTTATATTTAAAAGGCTTAACACCGAAAGACATCAAAGCTGAGTTGGATGAAATTCATGGCACGTCTGCTCCTGTGTTTACAACTGTTTATAATTGGGTAAATGAGTTTAAACCTGACCGTACATCCACAAAAGGTGAACATCGTTCGGGACGTCCAGTGGAAGTGACTACGCCCGAAATAATTGACAAAATCCACCACATGGTTTTAAGTGATCGACGAATCAAAGTGCACGAAATAGTTGAGGACACAGGCTTATCTCAAGGTATAGTGGTTTCAATTTTGCACGAAAAATTAGGTGTGAAAAAAATTTTGCCAAAATGGGTGCCGCGTTTGCTCTCAGTGGAGAAAAAGCGCCATCGTGTGGTTGACTCTGAAGTTGCAATCCTGATAAGTTTTTGCGTCGATACAAAACTGTGGACGAAACATGGATATACTACTACACTCCAGAGACAAAATAATAACCAAAACAGTGGGTTTTTGGAAGCAAAGACGGTGAAATCGGCCGACAAGGTTATGGCCACAGTTTTTTTGGAATGCACGCGGAATCATCTACACCGATTACTTGAAAAAAGGAAATACAATAACTGGAGAGTATTATGCGTCATTGAGTGAACCTTTGAGTGAAGAAATCAAGAAAAATCGTCCTCATTTGAAAAAGAAAAAGATCCTCTTCCATGCACGGGTGCTTCCAATGCACGGGTGCACACCTGTACAGTTTCAATGACAAAAATCATGGAATTAAAGTTCTAATCATTATAAAATCCACCGAATTCACCGGATTTGGCAATCAGTGACTTTTTTTATTTCCGAATTTAAAAAAATGGCTCAGCGGACAATGGTTCACATCGAACGAGATCATCGCCCAAACAGATGACTATTTTGAGGACCTTCCGAAATCTTACTTTTTAAACGGCTTAAAAAAGTTGGAGAAACGCTTGGAAAAGTGTATAGAGCTAAAAGGAGGTTATGTTTAAAAAATAAAAAAATCTACTTAAAATAATTTGTTTTTCTATCTTTTTCTAAGGACTTCGTAGCCTTCGTAATAGTTAGTCAAAAAGGGATTTCGTATTTTTGTGGTAAATCTCTTCAAGTTTGCCTGGAATAACATCCAACAGAAATAGCATCATCTAGCAAAGCCACACAAATCATTCGATACATTTTTGTGGTGCAAAGGGGAGAAAGCAATTCTTGAAATATTGCTTTTCGAATGATTCGTTGATTTTCACCGATTCTGTTTACGGTTAGATTAGTAGAATTGTCATCTTATGAATTTAAATAGCTGCTATTAAGCGTAGAAATTTAGGCACCAAAAGTTAGGTTGCTAATTAATACTTTAGATCATCGTTTCTCAACGAAGATTCGAAACATCCTTTTATTATAGTATTTCTAATTTAAAAAAGGTGTTAGAAAATTAAATATTACCAATTATAATAAAATAAACTTAAATAAAGTAATAGCCAAAGTAGTTTGAAATATTAATTTAATTCGACAATTGATTTTGTTTTTCACTTAAAAAGTTTTTCCATACGAATAATCATTGCAAACACACATAAGCAAATTATTTTCCAGTGATAATGGGTGATTTCTATATTTAGTATTTAAAGCCACCATAGACGAGAAGCTTTTTTCGGATATGTAAGAAGTGGATCAATGTTTTCAAAGCTTCGGTTACTAGGCTTCTGTATTCACATCGTCGTGCAAGCCACAACTTATCTAAATCTTGAGTTAAAAATTCTAGTTGTAGAGTTTTGTCGGTCGATATTTCAATGAGTTGATTGTGAATTCATAGGTAATTCAGCAGCTGCAACAACATTTTCGTCAAACAGATTGAGAACCCATCTTTTCGATAACTCATCGTTGCTCTTTAACGCTCTTGCTCTCATGCTCTCTAACGCACGACCAATAGCAGAATTTTCTAATTCCATATTTTGGATAATATAATTGGATAAATAAGTGAATGCATCAAAATTGCGTTTTTCAAGGCGTATAACCCAAATACCAAGCTTCTTGAAGACATTGACTTTGTCTGTTATTAGTAAAATGTTTTTGTTACGGACTTGTAAACTCGTATTCAAGTCATTCAAATATGAAAATAATCACTCAAGTAAGACAATAATATAATATATAAATAATAATAAAGCTTCTCCATCTCTTAAAAACTCTGAAAATGACCTATTTTTATCTGTAAAAAAGATTTTCAATCCATCTCGCAATTCAAAAACCTTCGTTAAAATTTTTATAAATTTTTAAATTTAAATTTTTATTGGTATAATATACCAATATACCAATACGACTTCAGTATGGAAAAGCGGCGGAAATGAGTCGTATTTGTCACCCATTTCTTCGCACAGTGTGTATAGCAATCTAGTCTGCAATGGTTAACTTTTAATAAAATGAACAATTTTTACGGCTTCTGTAACATTTTGTAAACTATCCATCTTTTTTGTAGCAAGTCCATTCCATATGTAGCATAATGTTTTTTAATTTTATTATCACACCACTATTCTTCACCGTTGGCGCTTTCACACCATCAGTACATACCGCAATGCATTTAATAAAGTTTAAGTTTTCGTTTTGTAATCAATAAAAACTTTAGAGTCCTTCGCCAGTTGTAAGACCAGGGATTGGTTTGCAAAATAGAATATTTTCTTTAATTGACCCCTCGCATTCGTATCGGACAAAACAAAAATTATGTCAAGTTCGACACATCGTTGACCTGTCGAACTAAATAGCACAAAATTAACTTGATTTAACCTTTTCAATTATTTGATCGTGAACATTATTGGCTATTTCTTTAATACGTCTCTATATTGTGTCATTTGAAAGTGGTATAGTTTTCAACTTTTTTGTTCGTTCCGGACTTCATCATCAATGACCATATCAATGGCAGCGGGTAAAATGAGCTTTTCCGAAATCGGGTGGGGCTTAGACTCCCTGGCAACTATTAATGCTACTAAATAGGATGCTTGAAGTGCTGCAATCTCATTACGACTTCATTTGTTGATTTTTCAAAACGAGTGATTTCCGCTCGAAAAATTGTAATGATTTGTTTTGTAAAGACGGATGTTTTGTTTCCAGATGCGGGACTAATTTTTAAGACTTCATGCTTTCCGCGGACAGAACTTAATAAAAAACAACACATTGCAGCTTGTCATCCAAGGCAATGAATCCAAATTTTAGTATGTTTCATTGTACAATCTGGTCTTTTTCTTTACTGCTTCACCAGATGTAGACGATGCATTTCGTTATGTCACAAATTTGTCCATTTTATTTAATATTATTAATTTATTTTATTACCACACTGTTATTAGTTTATTTAACACTGAGTGTGATAAGAAATTTCAGTATTTAACACCGGGTGAGAGAAAAAATCGTAGTACTTGTTTTCGTAAAAAAGAAATTAATAATGAAACTCTTCGTCTCGTTCCTTCGTTTTTATTACTAAAGTGCATAGCTTGTACGAACCAGTCTAAGCGCGCTCGGGACGAATGGACCCGTCTGGCATACGCGGGCGGGCGTCGCGAGGTGCGCGGGCAGGTCATTTTACAAATGCGTACAAGTGCAGAGCACAGGTTCGAACTGGTAAAAGTAATATAAGAACAAGTGGTTACACAAGTCTTGTAGTTCGGTATTTGTGGCTGTGTGCGCTATTTCGGTATAAGTCTAACGGCTCATTCACACATCATCATTGGCGATTGTAATGAGGGGGTAGCAACGTTTTTTACTTAACTTTTTGGCTATTTAGTGGATCGCGACATTAAAAAGGTTGAAAAATGATGCTTTAGATGAACATTCAAGTTACTACAACCCTGTATCACCTACGCTTTTTAAGGATTCGGATTATCGGATCCACAGGAATTGATTTATCGGTTACCAAAGTATTTATTACACAAGACAAAGAAGGATTTAGTTTTGTGCTGAAAAAACTACCATATATGAAAAAAAAGGTCACAAATATTAAAAATGATAATAATTAAAACACTTGGTATTTGTTTCACAATATATTCAAGATATTCACAAATATTAAATTTTCGAAAACAATATAGTATACCAAACACTGGGCTAAGTTGTGAAAATTTTGATGTACACAGATAACAAAAGCACAAAAAATCTGGGTTTCAAAATAATATTAATTATTATTTTCTTAGATAACTAAGAAATGAAGAGTATATAAAATAGATGACAAACAAGACCATGCATAAGATACCAATATAAAATTACTGCAGATTTAGAGAAATGGATAACCTACTACGAAATAAGAATATCGAATGTTTAAAAAGACGAATTAGATGTCTAAAAACAAAATTAACTAAAAGTTGATGGATTAGTAGAGCCACATACTGGATTCATATGAAAATGACTAAGTTCTATAAATCTCAAGTCTGAGATAGGAAATGCTCCTTCACCAGCCTAATTTCTCTCACTTCGTCCCTTTCAATTATCATTCCTTTTGCGTATTTCATTCCACTGAGAATATATTTGACAATGACTTACAGGATCATTAAAATAAATTATATCAAAAAAGTGTAGAATATGTTAAAACTAAAGCTGTTGTAATGTCCCAATTGTTCTCTATAATGCTGCAATTAAAACTTCAACCGGACAATGATTGGAAAATTAGTATTTTATTAGATTAACTTCTTCAAACGCTCAGGCCAGTAATAAAAGTTATAGGTTAATGGTGGGATTTAAAAATAAACCAAAGAATCTTGTAATCGTGTCAAAAACGGTTTAGTCGCTTCGCTGGTTTAAAAGCACTTATTTATGTAACTTCCTTTAAATGGTCGCATTCAGGCTTAAAACAGCTAAATTAGCCTTAATTTAGAGGTTAAAGGTAGGCTATCCAGATAATCTAAAAATACCCACCGCATCGTTGACAATTTTAAATTTTTCTTCTACGCTGAATATTTTTCAACGAAATAATCCCGACTTAAAATATTCGGTTTTAGACGTTACAGGTTGATTTGATCCTTAAATAAGTTTATATAAACTAATGTACAATGTATTAAAATTACACTAGTCTACAAAAGTCAAACTTTTTTTAGTACTATGGCCACCTAACAAGAATATATTAAAAAAAAAAATAACACCTCAGGTTTTTTTGTGACATTCAAATATATATTTTGATATAAAATGTACGAAAACACTTTTACAATCATACAATTATTCATTTATACACAATATTTATGATTTTCGCGAGTACTGAGCTTCCAGTAGGTCCCTTTTCAATCCGCCCCAACAGTAATCGGCTAACATCCCAGGACTCCATTTCCTGGTGGAATATCTCGCCGTGTTCGTCACTCACAGCACCCAGGTAATTAGGGAAAAAATCCAAATGTGAGTCCAGGATATGTATCTTCAAGGACATATTATACACCAAAGCTTTGTATGACATCAAAAGTTCATTAATTAAATCTTTGTAATTTTCTACCCTGGGGTTACCCAAAAAGTTTTTTACGACATTAACAAAACATTTCCAGGCGTTTTTTTTTCAAAATTATTCAGTTTTTGCTGAAAGCTGTTATCCTTCATTAGTTCCCTTATTTCAGGACCTACAAATATCCTTTAATTTTTAATTTTTGCGTCGCTAATTTTGGAGAATTTCTTTTTCGGATAAAATCTATTACCTTGTTTGCCCATCCCTTTTACAGTTTTTTTATGAGGCCGAGTTTTATATGCAAAGGTGGTAAAAGTACTCTTCAGAGTTCAGTAGAGGTGTACTTTTAATATTCTTCTGTCCTGGAGAAAGTAACTTATGCTTGGGCCACTCTTTTTTTATATAGTGATTTTGATTCTTTATATAGTGAAACAGCAATGTTTTGTATAACCAAGCTGCAGTCCAAGCAAAATAGCAATGACTTTAAAATCTCTACAAATTTTCCAGGAGTGTATTCAATCTTTTCCAGAAGGAATTTCATATTTTCGTAGGTTTCCTTCATATTAGAACCATGAACTGAAAAAAGAAACTGAAGAAAGTATGTTTTCGTTGTGTAGCAACACAGCTTTCAAACTAGTTTTTGATGAGTCAATGAACAATCGCCAGTGACTTGAGTCATAATCAAAATTTAACAGATTTATTAGTGCATGAATGTCATTATAATAGACCAAATCATCTGCTTGAGAAAAATAAGGTTTCAATTCATTGTCGCGATGCGGAATATAGGAAATATAGGAAAATTGTACTGGGAGAAAGTAGATTCCAGCCGTTTAACCTAGATCCCAAAAGCTCAGCCTGTTTTTCAGATAAATGTAAATCACGTACCAAATCATTTAGGTCACCTTGTGTCAAAAAATGTGGTTCTTTTGAAATACTTGGTTCATAAGTTGGGTCGCACTATGTCTCTAAGTTATCGTCTTGACTAGCAGCAGCTTCTTTAGTTTCGAATGGATTTGGAGGTGTTGGCACAGGCAATTAGACACTATTTGGCATTGGTATTTTTACAGATGTCAGGTTTGGGTACTTTATGGTGTGTTTAGACTTAGTTGTAATACCCTTTATAGTAGTCAAACAAAAATAACAACCACTTACGTGATCTGTTGGTTCCGTCCAAATCATTAGCACAGCAAAGAGCATATATCTAGAACCCATAGCCCAACCCAGCAGAAGTCTTACACATGTTACACAGCAGATATGTGGGACCAGGATTTATCTTGATGGTGCACAGGAAAACCAAATTAACCCAAATAATGTTTGGTTACTAATGCTGTGAAATTTCTGAGAGGTAAAAGTTAATTCTCCACACATATAACAAAAACTACCCGGGTGATTTAAACACTTTCGTGGCATATTTACTGGCTTAACGAATATCAATAAATTTAAATTTGTTGACTATGACAGCTATCTAAGTTGAAAAATGACTTTATTCAAACATAAACACGTATATGAGATGAAATTGAATATGTAGCTGTCACAAAACATCTGGCAAAAAATACCATTGTTTTTGTAATGAGAGTAGATAAGTACAGTTTGTGCAGCACAAGCTACAGTTTAAGAAAAAAATTCCGGGGACTGTCTTAAGGTAGTTCATTCGTAAATTATTTTTATCCAAACCTAACCAATTTCATGAAATTGAATTCTGATATTGAGTTAAGTGTCCTTTATTTCATCAAAAAAATCAATTTTTTTGGCCGATTCTGAAGCGAGATATTGCTAACTAAAGTGTACGTAATTAACATGCAATAGGCCAGAGATACAAAAAATATACAGAGTACAAATAAGAGAGTTTCATGATAATATATAGTATAGTTTCGTATATATCCTACGAATCCTCTTACGAATTTTTTGAAAGTGAGTTTGAGTTGAGTTTTTCATCGATTCGTTGAATTTTTTTAAAATAATAAACGGGTAGTGGAGGGATTAGGAGGGATAGACATCACAGCTTAGCAACACTGTGTGTCGTCATGCGTTACGCTCCAACATCTGAATGTTTAACCTTATTCTTGGTAATATGCATTTTTCCAGTCGGAACTTTACTTATAACACAGCATTAATTAGTTATTTTTTCCGACGAAAGAACTTTTTTACATTGGCAACACTTTAATTTTTTTCCTAACTCATCTAGCTCCACAATCCGTCGACCACTACACCCATTAGGAGAGTCTTCAATTTTTCATCTTTTCGCGTCATTCATTGCCGATATACTTGTGCTCATCTAGAACATTTTGCTTTGCAAATTTTCCTTTATGTCGTAACTGATCATCATCAAATGGAATTTCCAAATTATTTATATTTTTATTCTTTTCAAACAACAGTAACATGGACAAGAGAGCGTATATACACAAAACATAATATACGAGGGGTAATAATAGGGCTTTTGATGCTTATGAAAGCGTTCAAATAGAAAAATGTAAGAAAATCATGAACCCAGATAAAGGGCCTATCCCGTTCAGTCAACATTTTCAATTATTAATGTAAGGCTTAGTAAACTTCACGGTTCATGATTTTTACACTCTTCATTAGGTGCAGTTTTTCATATAAATAGTACATAGTTTAGTTTTAGAATTAGATTAAATCATCTCCTGATGATGCTAACATGGTTAGCGAAACGTGCGACGAGCAGTTCAAAAAAGTGATTTGGTGTTAATCCATTTTTTCAACGTCTAGGGGGGCTGTTTAATAACGGTGAACCATTGAAGTCTAGCTGGCCATTTAGCAAAACAAGTTATATATATATATATATATATATATATATATATATATATATATATATATATATATATATATATATATATATATATATATATATATATATATATATATATATATATATATATATATATATATATATATATATATATATATATATATATATATATATATATATATATATATTTTATATATATATATATATATATATATATATATATATATATATATATATATATATATATAATACCATATATATAATAATACCATAAAAGATGATAGTGGGGAAATCCATTTTTTCAACGTCTAGGGGGGCTGTTTAATAACGGTGACCCATTGAAGTCTAGCTGGCCATTTAGCAAAACATCCAGATGTTTCCTTTTACTAATTTCTAGGCTCTCTAAAAAATTTTAGATTTATTTTCATTATGTAACATTTTAAAATTATCATTGAAAGTATAATTTTCTAACATTAAGTGGTTAACATAATGATAATTATTTTGTTTTTTATTATAATTTCTTTTATGTTCACTGAACCTAGTAGACAAAGACCTTCCTGTTTGTCCAACATAGACTTTTGGACACGACCCGCACTCAATTAAATTGAAAAACACGAAAGGATATTTTGCTAAATGACCAGCTAGATTTGAATGGTTTACCGTTATTAAACTTATATTGCCCCCCTAGACGTTGAAAAAGTGAATCTCCCCACTATCATATTTTATGATACTATTAGGTCGATAGACATTTTAGGTTGTAATTACTTTTGTTACTGTTAGTTTATTATAGTTAGTATTTGAAAAAGGCACCTTTTGTCGAAACAACTATTATACATACAGTTTTAAATATAGTGAAAATTTTACATATTAATCTTTGCCTATTTACTAAAAATGAATTTCCATAAGTATCGCCTACCTCAGTTAAATCTATTTTCATTTATTAATATCGTTTCACATGACTTCGATACACTTTGTTTCTTTAATCAGTTTTTGAAAGATATGCAAATTACCACTCTAATATACAGGGTGCAGCAGTCAATCCCGCATTTTTGAAAAAGATCCGAAAAAAAAGTATTGTATTTTTCATAATTTTATTGACAACATTTTATTGACAATTTTATTGATTTAAATGATCAACTTATTCTACATCAAATAGCATTGAAGAAACACCTTTTAAAAATAATATCAGATGGTGTCCATCGCGATTGATGTATTCTTGCAAGCGCCTTCTGAAATTCTCCATCACGTCATGCAACATTTGTTGAGGAATATCATCGTTTTCATTGATGATCTGAACCACTAAGATTTTATAGAGGTGATGATGAAGATCAAACCTTAAAATCCGTCGGACTGATCTGTCTGAAATTCCGAGCGCAACGCTTTGTCGACTGTGCCGATCTCCGAGGGCTTCTTCCCACAGCTTCTCTTACACGATCAATATTCGCGGGAGTACACACTTTTCTCGCACTACCACTTCTCTAGTGTTCTCAAAGTTTTCAACCCACAACTTAATTGAATTAATGGAGGGAACTGTGCGATTACGATGAATACCGAAATGTGTACGAAGATGACGCTGAGCATCTGTATACGAACCGATTTGATAAAATGCCCTCACGGCGAACGCTCATTGTTGTTTCGACCAGTGTTCGTTCCACTGGTAACTGAAATGCTTTAAGGTAGGGAACCCAACGGTATCCTTGGCTGACCATGCTCACTTGCATGGCAACGAGATCGGTTTCAGATATGCAAGATTGACGGCCGCTCCCTGTATCTGCTTTGACTGTGCCAATCGGCTTAAACCAGGTACCATCTAGGACTTTTTTAAAGTTTGAAAACAAATGTAAATTACAAGGCATTAGTAAGTGCATTAACCTGATAAAAAATTATCTTTTTCTTCTATAAGCTGGGTCGCCTTTCGCGAATTTTTACCATCACCTTTTCTGTCGATGAAAAATTATATATTTCCATCAGCAGCTTCTATACATTATTTTGATTGCTATTTCGGTTTTAGTGTATAGTGATGGATCCATTTCTCAATCGTCGTTAGAAAACGACACATAAAAAAAAATGTTAAAATGATCCAAACATTCTTCTTCTTCCTGTGGTGATACAGCCCGTCAGCGAGTCTTGACTTTCTTTAACCTTTGCCTCCGACCGGATCGATTTCCCGGAATCCTTTGCCAAATTTTAATGTGCAATAATTCTTCAATATCTCTTCTTTTATTATACTCCCATCGTGTCTTTGATCTATATCTTTTTCTGTCACTCTCTATTCGCCCCTCCATGATTCTCCTTCGTATTCGGTTTTCTGGCATTCTCACCACGAGTCTAGCCAATCTGAGTAGCTGGATTGTTTAATTACTTAAGTTCAAAGTTATACCTGATTCTCCACTTTCAATTATCATTCACAGCATCAAAAATGTCTCTGAATACTCTTCTTTCAAATACTGTAAGCATCTCTCCTGTTTTCTTTGTGAAGGCCCACGTCTCGAAGCCATAAGCACTACTGGCCGAATGAGTGGATTGAGATCTTTGGGCAGAATGTACAGAGTAAGTAACTTTGTTACCCTTCATAATACGATTTCTGATTTCTTCTGTGAGGTTGTTAAGTTGTTGAGGGTGTTAAGTTTTCTTCCCAGATGCGTAAATTCCTTCACAACTTCAATAGTGCCACCGCCGATAATCCTGTTATGTTATCTTCTTGGATGTTTCTCCATCGCCTTTATTTTGTCTATTTTTATTTGTAAATCGGCTCTTTTAGGTTTCGCCTTTATTTCATCATAAATATATCCTATACTGTCTATTTTTTTGAGATACCTACAAACTTAGCTATCTTACACAGTTTCAATACTCTTCTTCTATACTCTAAAACGATAAAAAAACACATAATAATTACTTCTGGTATTGTGACACTTTTTGGACGCCCACTACGCGATTCATTTACAATAATTACCACATTTAAATTCCCCATGTGTTTAAAGTGGCAAGAAAAATTAAATTGCCTAGCACATTCGTTTTTTCGCATTAATAGCGCTAACTTGTTGAATCTCGTACGTAAATAGTATGTAATTTGATTAACTAGGCTGCACAATATATGACGATTTAAAAATATTTCATGAATGATTGAATAATGGTTGTGGTAGTTAGACCGGTTGCATCAAATATAGGAATTAATATTTCGGCTGGTTTAATGATTTTATATTTATGACGACCATGTGACTAAATAATAAATAATGGCAACTACGGCAAACAGCACCCTACCGTTTAATTTTCATTTGCATAATCGCACATCTACTGGTGTATGTACTTATAACTGTTATCGTTTCGCTTAACCTCAATATAGAAGCGATAATGATTGCTGTTTATATGCCTTGAACAAATCGTTCCTTTTTAAACTATTTTCACTGTCCTTAAATTGTTTGAAATTAAATTAGGGCTTTCATCAGTCATTGTTTCTGTAAGGTAACATACGGTTTATGACAACTTAATTTTAGAATTGATAATATTATCATGTAACTCAAATCCAACAGACTCATTGAAGACAGATCAATCCAGCAAATGTTGCTATTTATGTGTCCATAATTGACAAAATGGTGTTGCTAGGCGCCATCTGAGATATACATCATAAAGTTTGACACTATCGACGGTATACGTACTCAGAACGTTGTCATACGGACGTTATTTGTATTCTTTAGTGACATGAAAATTTCATCCCAGTCAAAACATGGAATTAACTCGTGAGAATTTTCGTGCGATGATTTACTACGACTTTGGACGTGGATTGTCTCAACAACACATCTTCGATTAACTCACTTCGACTTTTGGCGATAAAGCACCATCTAAAACCACTGTATATCACTGGTTTAGTAAATTCAATCATGGCCGTCGTTCGCTCACGAGCGAATTTAAGGAAGGTCGTTCAAAATCGGTTGTTGTGCCAGAAAACACCGATACTGTGCGCGAATTGATAAATCAAGATCATCATGTGACATACCGTGAGATTTAGGCATCTTTGGGCATTAGTATGACAAACATATACAAGAGAATTTAACCACGAAAAAGATTTATGCGTGTAGGATTGTGCATAATTTGACGATCCCTCAAAAACAGGCTCGTGTCGATTCAGGCAAAGAAATGATGGAAAACTACAATCGAGGTGCGTCAAAAGCCGTATATAACATCTACACAGGGGACGAATCTTGGATTTATGCGTATGAGCCCGAAAGTAAACAGAAGACGACTGTTTGGGTATTTCAAAATGAACCAAATTCAACAAAAGTTGTTCGCGCAAGAAGCACTTCGAAGCCAAAATAAACTACGTCAACGTTTTTCGACGCCAGAAGAAGCGATTGATGCGTTCACAATGCATGTTTTGGAGATACCATAATCAGAATGGAAAAAGTGCTACGAAAATTGATTCAAACATATGCAACAGTGTATCGATCATCGTGGAGAATATTTTGAAAAAGAATAAAACCAAAGAATTGAAAAAGAATAAAACCAAACCAATATCATTTTCAATGATAAATATTTGTTTTTATTTGTTATTCCCGATACATAAATAGCAACCTTCCTATTTTGTTTATCAGGGTTAGGGACCCATAATTAATCATTTTTCTAAAATAAAAACAAAACTATATACTGACAATAATTTAACTTATTATAACAACCTATATTCTAGTTAAATATATTGATTTAGTATGCTTATTGTTAAATTTTAAGAAAAAAATAGTTCAAACCTATAAGAATGGAAGAGCAAAGTGTAGATAAGTTCCATATTAGACATTTGATGTTTTATGAGTTTCGAAAACATAACAATACCACTAATGTCATTAATGCTGTTTAATTTGGTGCCTTGGATAGCAGAACATCATATCAGCGTTGGTTTAAACAATTTAAAAAACCGTGATTTCAAGGCGATTTGAGTTTGGTTGTGAGTGAAACTGAGCTGATTTCAAGCAAAACATCAGCCAGAAAGTTTTAAACTTCATGGTCCACAATACAACAGTGTTTAAAACAATTGAACAAAGTCGAAAGAGAACAAATATGGGTTCATATGCCATATGTCCTTTCGGTTGAAATACAAAATTCAACATGTAACCATCTATAGTGCACTTTTGTGCAGGTTAGGCAAATATTATTTTTTCAACAAATTTCAACAACACCAGGACATTTACCTTTGCCCACTCTAAAACCAGGTATTCATCCTAAAAAAATGTTACTGTCAGTATGGTGGGATTCTACAGAAACAATTTACTATAAGGTTATGAATCTTAATGAAACCATAAGTGCTAAATGTTGTTGTGCTTGATAGACTAAATATGGTTTTGATTCAAAAACATCCACGACTGATTGTCAAGCATGACAATGCAATACCTCATAGTACCAGAATCACCCAAGAAAAAAATCAAAAAATACTTCCTCATCTAACATATTCTCTTGATACTACACTATTAAATTACCATATATTCAGATCTAGTAATTATTTTCTTCGTGGAAAAGATTTTCCTACTGCAATAACTATCAAAACATCAAGAATATTTTACTTCAAAATGATCTTTATTTTAGAAAAAGGAGATAGAAAGTTTAGCTAACAAAAGAGGGCGGAGAATAACGAGTCGAGAATATAATTGATAACAGCAACTTCCGGATCAGCATTATTTATTTCCCTTAAAACACAACTCTTTCGTACCATGAGTATGCCTTGTTGTCTATCATATTGTGTCATTTAAGTTTGTTGACATATTGTGCAGTAGATGATATTTTTGATCAATGGCGTCATGTTCAGTCATCAAAATTTTGTAAAAAATTTTCTTCTGGTGATTTCTTCTGTTTTGCTAAATTTGCTATCTGTATACACCACGTCATGAAATCATCTGGTCGCAAAAACGATTTTAACCGGTCAGTATTCTCAAATAAAGTATTCATTTATTTGTGAACTATATAGCAATTTGTTGTACAAATAGTAAAAGGTTTGCAGATAACAGAGGTCGACATGATTTTTGTAACATTGATAAGAATGCTCTTTCTGCGTTTCATTTAGGTAGTTAGTAAAACCTTTTCACATCATTCTACACACATCAAAACTATATACTGACAATAATTTAACTTATTATAACAACCTATATTCCAGTTAAATATATTGATTTAGTATGCTTATTGTTAAATTTTAAGAAAAAAATAGTTCAAACCTATAAGAATGGAAAAGCAAAGTGTAGATAAGTTCCATATTAGACATTTGATGTTTTATGAGTTTCGAAAACATAACAATACCACTAATGTCATTAATGCTGTTTAATTTGGTGCCTTGGATAGCAGAACATCATATCAGCGTTGGTTTAAACAATTTAAAAACCGTGATTTCAAGGCGATTTGAGTTTGGTTGTGACTGAAACTGAGCTGATTCCAAGCAAAACATCAGCCAGAAAGTTTTAAACTTCATGGTCCACAATACAACAGTGTTTAATTTAATTAATTAAACAATTGAACAAAGTCGAAAGAGAACAAATATGGGTTCATATGCCATATAACCTTTCGGTTGAAATACAAAATTCAACATGTAACCATCTATAGTGCACTTTTGTGCAGGTTAGGCAAATATTATTTTTTCAACAAATTTCAACAACACCAGGACATTTACCTTTGCCCACTCTAAAACCAGGTATTCATCCTAAAAAAATGTTACTGTCAGTATGGTGGGATTCTACAGAAACAATTTACTATAAGGTTATGAATCTTAATGAAACCATAAGTGCTAAATGTTGTTGTGCTTGATGGACTAAATATGGTTTTGATTCAAAAACATCCACGACTGATTGTCAAGCATGACAATGCAAGACCTCATAGTACCCAGAATCACCCAAGAAAAAAATCAAAAAATACTTCCTCATCTAACATATTCTCTTGATACTACACTATTAAATTACCATATATTCAGATCTAGTAATTATTTTCTTCGTGGAAAAGATTTTCCTACTGCAATAACTATCAAAACATCATTCAAAGAATATTTTACTTCAAAATGATCTTTATTTTAGAAAAAGGAGATAGAAAGTTTAGCTAACAAAAGAGGGCGGAGAATAACGAGTCGAGAATATAATTGATAACAGCAACTTTTCCTTAAAACACAACTCTTTCGGACATGGACTCTTCAAATTCTATGAAATACTAGGGTGTCGCCTTAACTCCTTAAAAGCATTTTTAACACTCTCATTTGGATTTTTTTCTCGAAAATTTGGGTGCAGTAAGCGGCGAATAAGAAAAGATGTTTCACCATGATATAAGGGCGATGAAAGCAAGATACCGCGGACGCTGGAACCCATCTATGTTGGGCAACTACGGCTGGTTTTTAAAAAGAGATGATGCTAGAGAACATAAGAGGAAAAAGTAAAAGTTTTTGTTGCTGTATGACATCTCATGTAATATATTTTTATTCACATAATACTCAGTAATGTCTTTGCATAGATTTAAGACGGTTTTACATGTTTATATTAAATAAATATTAGGTTGTAAAAATAGGTCGTCTCCTTTTTTTCCCCACTACCGACCCCCTGTGGCAAAAAAACTGTACATGTTACAGTAATTAGCTTATTATTTCCGGATTTAGGATTACAAAATACTTCGTATACACCTATATTCATCAATGTTACCTCAAAAGTTTAAATTTGTTTACCTGTGTAATTATCTTCATCACAATCATCTTCATCCATAAGATGATTTCCGTTTTCTATTGCTGATGTGGACTCTTCGAAATTAAAAACATATTTTTTCCAACATAAGAAGTTGCATTCGCAATGAGATCAGTTTTAAATATCGCATTTATTCCAGTAAATAAATATTATTTCAGTAAAATATCCTTTGCAAAAGCAAAATGACAGGATGTAAGAATTCAGATGTTACTCACGTTTTAAGCTATATATGCAGTGAATTCCCAATTCTTAATTTGAATAAAAACACTGCTTGTGTTACTGAATTGATGATATTTTAAATCTGTTTTTTTGGGTGATATAATTGACGGTTATTTTCTCATTTTAGACCCGTAATATTACATTTGGATTTGTGAAGACAAGTTGTAAAGTTTATTCAAAACAGATCTAAAACTAGGTGTAAAACTATTTTAAACAAAAAGCAATAATATACAAAGAGAACATGTAAACAGGCAGGCACTGAAGCACTTTTTATAGCTTAGTCGGCTAATGATAACATATATTAAAATTTTAAAAACCATTAATGAGTCAGCAAATGGATACGTGACCCAGCGTTATCGTGGGGAAAAACCAACTAGCTATTCATGAATTCTATAAATTTTTATTTGGTGACATATACGAGGTCTGTAAATAATGTAATGCGACCTGGGGAGTGTCGATATAAAAAATTGGTGGAGAAGCATTCTAAAAATGAATTACAACAATTTCGAGCAACAATGGCTATCAACTTTTGTTTTAGGCCTATGTCTAAAACAAAATTTGACAATGCGGCGGAAAGCTCCCGAAAGTCAAAACATTTTCATCCCCAATTCATTGGACAAAACCTGATGGACGGTTGTGTGAATGAAATTCAAGTCTTCCCCGGTCATAACCGATGATCAAAATACACAAGATCCCGGATTCCCTGAACACTTCTTGCAGTTACAAGCTTTCCGCTGCGAGGTTTACCTTCAATCGAGTCTCGGCCTTAAATGCCTTAAACCACTTGAAAACCTGTATGCTTGACAAAACACTGTTTCCATAGGCCTGCTGTGATACCGAGTGACCTTTTCATGTTCCCCCAATTGAAGATACCATTTCGCGAACGCCATTTTGAGACCATATAAGCCATCAAGAGTTCGCTAGTCGCTTTAACCCTCCGTCGAGCGCGCCAGCCTCTCAGCCATGGCGATCACGTTTCAGTTTATCCCTCTTCTCTTTCACATTACCGCACTTCGCTTTCGCATTACCGCAACCTCGCTCATTCAATAGCTTCCTAACTTTTGATGGTAAACGTAATGCATCTGCTCAGTTTGCTCTCCGCACCCTTAGAGAACGCTAGACCTTTGTTGGCCTATTAGGCACACCGAACCCGATATCGTTTTGTTGTTGAAGGACTGTATTATTACTTTTTTTTAACTTGAATAGTTGAATTTGCTTATTTTATTAGTTAGTTTCTAGAAGTAAGTGCCAGTTTTTATTCTCTGCCGCTCAGGCTCGCCGCGCCCGAACTCGTGCCTGTTTTCAAGCATTGCTTTCGAGCACACTCAAGAAACCGTTTCTTTTATTCTTGGAGAATCTTACCCGAAATGACGCATAGGACCTTTAATCTAAATAACCTGAACCAGGTTAACAAAATTATTGAAAACCTGTATGCTTGACAAAACACTGTTTCCATAGGCCTGCTGTGATACTGAGTGACCTTTTCATGTTCCCCCAATTGAAGATACCATTTCGCGAACGCCATTTTGAGACCATATAAGCCATCAAGAGTTCGCTAGTCGCTTTAACCCTCCGTCGAGCGCGCCAGCCTCTCAGCCATGGCGATCACGTTTCAGTTTATCCCTCATCTCTTTCGCATTACCGCACTTCGCTTTCGCATTACCGCAACCTCGCTCATTCAATAGCTTCCTAACTTTTGATGGTAAACGTAATGCATCTGCTCAGTTTGCTCTCCGCACCCTTAGAGAACGCTAGACCTTTGTTGGCCTATTAGGCACACCGAACCCGATATCGTTTTGTTGTTGAAGGACTGTATTATTACTTTTTTTTAACTTGAATAGTTGAATTTGCTTATTTTATTAGTTAGTTTCTAGAAGCAAGTGCCAGTTTTTATTCTCTACCGCTCAGGCTCGCCGCGCCCGAACTCGTGCCTGTTTTCAAGCATTGCTTTCGAGCACACTCAAGAAGCCGTTTCTTTTATTCTTGGAGAATCTTACCCGAAATGGCGCATAGGACCTTTAATCTAAATAACCTGAACCAGGTTAACAAAATTAGGAGCTTATTGCAGAATAGTGAATTAGAAGACTTTACAGAGACTAAGGATTTTGGGGAAGAGAGTGACAGCGATGAACTATAGCAAGCTGAAGATAATTAATCAACTGAACAAGATGGTGAGGACCTACCTTCTGATGAAGAGAATTCGTCAGCTGCAGGAAAATAATTTTATTTGGGACGAAATAAAAAATCCAAGTCGAATAAAAAGCCACCATCGAAAAAACGTAGTAGACCGTTTCATTGCATAATAATTCACCTTCCCGAAGTGTAATAGTTCAACTCTACAGGAGAGTAATAGTTCACCACACCATCTAAAATAAATAGTAGACCGTCTCATTGCATAATAGTTCACCTTCCTGGAGTGGAAGGTGAAAGGAAATGCGCGCAATGCTAAAACCGTTCTAGAATGTTGGAAGATTTTCTTCTAAACCAAAAATATATGGGCACAATTAAAGTCAATTTTTCTAAAGAAAGGGATATCAGACGCACTGATGTGATCGAACTGAAAGTTTTTATTGGTTTATTGTATTTAGCAGGTGCTCATAAATTAAATCATCAATGCCTAGAGGAACTTTGGGAACAGAAAGGTGATTCAAAAATTCGGCCTCGTTATGAGTATCAAACGTTTCAAGGTCCTCCTTCGTTACCTACGTTTTGATGACAAAACTACCGAAATCAACGACAAGCCTTGGAGCGCCTTGCTTCAATTCGTTTCAAGTTTTTGAAAAATTCGTGACGAATTGTCAGAACTCCTATTCCCTTGGTGAAAATATCACCATCGACGAGATGCTTCCAGGTTTTAGAGGCAGATGCTCTTTCTGACAATACATACAATCGAAACCGAAAAAAAATATGGCACACATTCAACATAGAACTGTATGCAGGAAAACAGCCTGAATCCCTTTCCGTGTAAACAATAATTCTACTAATGTGGTGAAAAGAATGGCAGCACTGTTATTTGAGTCTGATCGCAACATAACTGCCGATAATGGGTTTACTGATATCAATCTCATCTAAAAATTGAAAACGAAAAAGTTGTCATGTTAGCATAGGTCAGAAAAAACACAAAAACACCTGCCTTTTGCTTTTATCAATGTAAAAGGGAGAGCACAATACAGCAGTTTGTATGGTTTTAATTACGGGACGGTTGTGAGTGAAAAATGTGATTCTTATGTCCTCTCTTCACTTTGATAAAGCTATTGATCTTACATTTCGGGATGAAATACAACCAGCATTGATTAATTTCTACAACTCCACTAAAAGTGGTGTAGACACAACAAATCAAATGTGTGCTACTTACAGCGTACACCGTAACGTAAAACACTGGTCAATGGTAATCTTGATTTGGGGGTATTAATTCTTGTTATTGACCTTTGCAATCAACTGGAACCAATGACTCGAAGAAGGAGATTGAAAACGTTAGCTCATGAACTGGTGACTGAACAGATGCAGCGAAGAGGTCAGATGACGTCCGGCCTCCACATCGGCATGCAAATCCGTATGAAAAGATTTCTCCCTGTAGATGATCGTAAGGAGTTGACCCCCCTGACCTAAGGAGTTTCGACGGCGCTCGACGGAGGGTTAAAGGGGTCGGTATGAAAACTGTTTCGAAGACTGGACAAAAACCTAAGAATAACAATATATTGTAATGAGAGGGGATTACTTTGAAGGAGACAGAATAAATTTGGATGAATTAATAAACACTTTATGTTTTATTTAGTGACCTTATATTCTGATCATAGTAGTACATCATATTTTATGTTTAGCACTTATTTTACCTGTTTTCAGCAATATCGATAATCAATGTTTCACGTAAGCTCAGATTTCTTTGAAGTTGGTTGTTGTGTTAATAAACAAAATAACTGAAAATAAATATAAACGTCTACACATCTAGTTCCAATCAACAAATAACTACTTTTCATGTAATTATGTATTATATTCATTAACTTTTTTAATAATACCACTACACTTTCGACCTGTAGTATAAATTCAGTATTTGATCAAAACTGTGCAGTACCTTAATTGTAAAGCAACAATTTCCAATGACAATTTCAATGTGGCTGTGTTTAAAATCTAAAAATAACAAAATGTACGTGCTACACAAATCGTTAATGATAAAAATGCCCCGACTAATTAAAAATATAGTCATACTGCACGCCTAAGCAAAATATAATGGACTTTGCAAACCATAAACGCGACACATGTTTAAATTGAAAAATACTTTTTGAAGCACATTCATGTCATTATTTAAAAAAATATTAGAAAAATATTAAAAACTAAATTATAACATAAAAAAAACAATCGCAAATTAGTAATGTATTATGCATAAAAATTATAAACTTTTGTTTTAGAAATTCGCGCGCTTTACATATCAATCAAACCATTAAAATTCTTAAAATTGTTAAAATATTTTGTAATCGATTTTTTTTTAATGAATACATTATTCGTAGAGAAAACGCGGCTTATTTTAAATATTTCAATAATCAGAGTATCTCCAGTTTTTATAATGCCCTTACAAGTTCAAATATTCTTAAGTCTAAAGTCTCAGCTAGCATTCCTCATAATCTAAATAATATCCACAATATTAATAAATACTTTGTCTCTATCTTTAAATCAAGCAATCCATCAACTACTACTCTAAATTTTTATAACACTAATAGACAAAATAATGCCTTTAATTTTGGTTTTAAGTCAGTCGAAATATCTGATTTATTAAATATTATGTATGTAATAAAATCTAATGCCAAAGGATCTGATGGTTTGACCTTGCAGATGATAACATTATGCATGCCTGCTATTGACAAGTATTTATGTCACATCATAAACTCTTGATTGGTCTGTGGCTTTTTCCCTTCAATGTGGAAAGAGGCTCTTGTAATTTCTCTTCCTAAAAAATCTAATCCGTCTGAGTTTGGCAATCTACGGCCAATGAGCTTGTTGCCAACTTTGTCAGAGATTCTGGAGAAGGCCGTGTATACTAAATTAATGAGTATTTACTAATATTACTATACTTTTGCTACACAATTTGGTTTTAGAAAGGTCTATAGTATGGAAACTTATTTGCTTTCTCTATGTGACGATGTTTGTCGTTCTACGGAGGATGGAAAGGCGATCGCTTTTGTTTTGTTGGATTTTAGTAAGGTATGTGGTACAGTTAATCATGCTCTATTGATTGCTAAATGTAGATATCTTGGATTTAACGAAACATCACTGAATTTTCTTTATATGTACTTAAGCAATCGTACTCAAAGAATGTTTTTAAATAACCTGCTATCTTCAAGCTGAAGTATAAGATCTGGTGTACCCCAAGGATCCATATTAAGTCCGATGCTTTTCTTAAATTACACCTTCGATTTACAGGCAGTTATTGTAAATTGAAAATCCACATTTTTGCGAATGACACACAGCTGTACAAGGAGTTCGCGAGCGATGATTATGAGTGTACAGTGAAGATCATTAATGAAGATCTTTGCAACATTTCTGCATTCTCTGCAAATCGTTGCCTCCATTTGAACCCTACCAAATCTAAAGTTATAATTTTTAGCTAAAATAAGAAAACGCAGTTTCTGTGTTCTAAAATAAATCTGTACATTAGTCAGCAAAAGATTCAAATTGTAAATCACGCAATTTTATTTGTTGACGAAAGGTTACGTTTTTGTGATCATATAACTTTTTTTCTTTTTTTGGGTTTTTCGCCACGATCTAAAACTCAAAAAATATCAAAAGAACCTGTTCTTATGTAACAGAGCAAAATTATAACAGATTATGACATAATATATAAGTGTGACAAAATTATATTATATAATATAATATATTATATTATATAATATAATATATTATATTATATAATATTATATTATATTACAAAATTATGGCAGAGCAAAACTTGTTTGTACCGACAGTGATACACTACAAAAAGAAACAAATCACATCAAAGACATTTTAATAAAAAATAATTACCCAAAAAATTTCATAGACAAATCGTATTAAAACTTTTAATACCAGACAAAATAGACAAGTTATTAGTAACAATAATAACTCTCAAACAATTAACCTCACAATTTCTTACATCCGCGGTATTTCTGACACAATTAAAAGAGTAAGAAAAAAATACAACATAAGAACAACATTTAAAACAAAAAATACTTTTAGATCTATATTAACAAAAACTAAACCAAACAACACACAACAGAATACCAAAAGTGTGATGTGATGTTTATATAGGTGAGACATCTAGACCGTTAGATGTTAGAATAAAAGAGCCTAAAAACCTTCTTGGAAAGGGCGATTTTAATAAATCTAGAATTTGTCAACATGCATCGGAATCGGGTCATAAAATCAATTGGAATAATTCCAAAACGGTATTAAAATAATCCGTAACAAAATACAGAGGATTAAGAAACAGCTACAATTAATTTAAATAAAAATAACTGTATTGCTATGCCTTTGGTAGATTTAAATTCAATATGGTTCCCGATTCTAAAGAATACAATTAAAAACATTTAAGTATTTCGATACACAATCGCACGTAAACCTCACCTATATATATTTTTTGGTAGTAAGTCACTGTCACTAAAAACTAATTGTCAATGTA